>VZRF01011459.1:376116-494513 GCA_013396875.1 Vireo altiloquus
AAAAAAAAAAAAAAAAAAAAGCAGATGTGGCAGGCTGAGGAAGGCAAACAAGACAGGCCATATGTCTTTAGGGGTGGGAACAAGAAATATTAGTATATTGGATAAGTAAGTCTTAAAACTCCTGTAAGCATATAGAAATGGAACAAGATCAAACATTCAAAGGAAAGATTAAATAATGGATTGGAATTTCCTCCAAAGAAACAGGATGAAAAATTGTGCAGGATAAAGAAAAAAATCAGATTTAATCAGATATGATCTGGTTTTCAGACAAACTATATTTGAAAGAAGCAAAACCATCTTCTAGGAAAGTCAATGGAGGATGACTGAATGCTTCTAAAATTAAGCTAATGGTGGAGTTTTGGACAACAAGTAAAAGGAGGGTTCTGTGTGAAATTTATTCAAAGAATTAAGTGTGAGAACTGGAACATCTGCTTAAATAGTGGTGAAATCTTTATAAAGTAAATCCTGGCGCACAAGCTTGTGTGCCAGCAGCAACAAAAGCTTTGGAGCAAAGCTAGTTGTGTTAAAATAGGGAATGCTTGAAGAAGAGAGCAAGAGAGAATAATTCCCAGTATAAATGTGTATGAAGGCAGGTTAAAAAAAGGCAAGCCAATGTATCAAAAGGTTCTTTTGATGAAAAAAGAGTAACATGCTTATTTTTTGCTATCTAGAAGTAGCATCAGTAGAAACACCAGGGCTTTTGGATGTCAAATTTTAGTGCTTACTAAATGGGACATATTAAATATTGTTATGATAGTTAAAAGGCCATTGGTTATGAGATTAAATGGTTTTCTGAGGAATAGCATAATAGTATTTTATTTCAAGTTCAGAGTATCCAAGCCCAACAGTGTTAAGAAAACTACTGTGGAAAGTGACAGGAGAATGCTTTAAAAAGCCAAAAAAAAATCAGATTCTAATTTGGCATTTTTGAATTTCAGGGCAACATCCTTTAAATTTGATCTGTCACCAACTGAAACAGGATTTGACAGAAAACTTAGAGCTAGAGACTTTGATTGTATAACCTCTTCTTTTAACTTAGAGGTAAGTTAGGAAATGACAAAAATGAAACAGAAAGTGTACTTGGGGAATAGAAACTATCATGCAGCCTGTATATCTGTGGGACAACATATATGCCAGACAAACATGAGCAAACAGCAGACATGATCTTAAGTTGTTCCAACAAGGCTGCTATTGAACATATAGGAGGGACTGGAGACAACTCCTCTTCAGAAAGAAACTGAAGGAGTAAGAGGTAAATTCTGAAAATATAAAAAAAAACAAGAAACAGAAGAAGCTACAGAGAATTTGGAAAAAGAAGGCACAGTATTGCAGTATTTGAAGAGCTGAAGATGGGAAGATTTCTAGAAGATCCTTCAGGAGACCACAGGAAGGATACAAAAAGACTTCTAGCAGCAGATGGTTGTCAAAGAATCTCTTCTATAAGAGCATCAAGAAGAAGCAGTTAATACAGAATTTATCTTGAATGTAGCTTTGAATGTGTCCCTTGAGAAGAAGAAAGGAATACTGCACTCTGCAACCACATGTTAAGTCTCATGTTGTCAATGGCATTCATGGCTGAGCCAACAGAAAATGAAACAATGGAATAAGCACCCTGTTAAAGGGTGCTGGGAAGACTCCATGGCTAGAAAAGCTTAAGGGGAGGTTATGAAACACCTATCAGGAAAGAGGTTGACATAGTCGGTGTCACTGGAGGGTGACCTTGCCCAGGACAGGGATGTTGGAACTAGAAGATCTTTAAAGTCCCTTCTAACCCAAACTATTCTATGATTCTGAGTGTATGTAGGCCTGGAGATACTTTTTACATAAGCTTTAATCTTGCACATCTTCTCCAGGAGTAGTTTGTAGTGTTAGAAGGAGTGGGATCATGCTATTGTTTAGAAATTAGAACGTAACAGAAGCCTTTTCAAAATAGCAAAGGTACTTTGAAAACATCAGTGTTCACTGAATGACATCAGGTATTTTATTCAGACAGCACAGTGCAGAAAAGTCTTGCTGTGCACAGCTCTAGGTATACTCAAAGGGTGCAATTCATATCCTACTAGCTCCCACTCCAGGGAAAAAAGACAAAAAAGTGAATAAGAAAACATGGTTTAATTCCTGTTTTACAAAAAGGGCACAGAGAGGTAAATCACTTGTTGTGATCATACAAAAAAGCATGTAATAACTTGAAGTCTTGTAAAGACTAATTCAGTACCCTCTGTCACAGCATCCTTTCTTTCTTTAGGGGTGTTGTATGACTCTGTGACATAATAAATTAAGATGGATTTTCTAAGATCTCCACTAGGATATGCTGTCTTCCCCACATGAATAAGAGAGTCTTTTGTTTAGCAGTTTGGGATGGTGTTCAATGCAATCCTGCCGTTGGTTAAAACCAGCTACTATCGGTTGCACATCCGGATGATCTAAGCCCACTAGAGGCCATCTGATCTCCCTCCACATTTTGGGAATGGATGTTGTGAGTGACTAGACTGAGCAAAAGGAATGGATAATTCAGCAGTCAGTCATTGTCATTGTGTGTGCCTGCATATGTTGCATTTGGTTGACAGACTGCAAACCACATTAGAAGCAGTAATGAGAGGAGCAAGACAGGAATTGAGAATTTTCCTTTTTGAGACAAGTTACCTATGATGTTTTCTAAAGCTGAATTTTGAATAGTAAGATGATGGATAGTGAATCACTTAAAAACAAATCTTGTTTAGGTCTTTAGCTTGTATAATAAGATCTCATTTAACAGAACTCCTTGTTAACTCGTTAAGGAAATGCAAGACTGGGGGATGAAAATGGCTTTGCATACTTTCAGAAAGCAAGATGATGCATTGAGTTGTCTCACAAGCAGGTGTGTTTATTCCATTGATTCTTTCAAAAGCATTCTGTGGATTTTATGACTTCTACTTTTCTCCCTTCACTTCCTTCAATCTGTAATTAATCTCAGGGAATGTTGCCATGCATCATTGTCATTTGGTGCTCTGTGAGACTGCCTTAGAAGCCTGGCTCTTGAAGACACCAAAGAAGGATGTTTTTTCAACATACAGTGGGTACATGAAACATCAGGAAGACTATTCCTGTCTCTTTGTGCAAAGTGTCTACAACCGCATGGATTAAAGCCAAGAAGTGAGGAGGAAAAAGTGCACATATGCAATGGAAGAGAGAAGTGGGGACAGGGAATGGAGAAAGTATTTCTTTAAAGAAAATAACCCTGTCCTCTCTATACTGTTGTATTTGGACATGTATATAAATAGACACACTTTTAAATATACAACTCTTACTAAAGTGAGAGATGAAAAGTAGTTGGTTCTGATTTTTGGATACATTACTGGGTGAATTTCGCAGCAAATTCAGTTAAAACTTGTATTAGATATATGCTGTCAGAGTGTTGGATTATTTGAACAGTGGAAAAATAAATTTCAGTATGGATAACTAAGAAATTTAAGGAATCAGAAAGCTATGGTGCTCATTAAAAAGAAACCTTGCTCCTTCCAAGGTTAGGAATTAAATAGATGAAGACTTCAAGGAATTACTATTTTAACAAGGAATCATTTAATGAGAATGTATGTCACAATGTGTTGGATAGCAAATTGTAATGAAGTGACATTTTCTTAGATTTGAAAGGAAGGAAAAACATTGATCAAGGAGAGAGGCATATGAAATATTTATTTATGAGTATTTTTCTAATGCATTCTGCTTGTTGTAAGTCTGTATGAGGTGGTTCTACAATGTGAACACACATGAACTCAGTAAAACAGGATTTGCAGACCAGTCTTACCAAAAGTATTAACCAGGCAGAAAGTTCTTGTCTGTGCTTCAAAAAATCATTGGGAGGAGTTGATTGATTTTTGTTTTGATAATTTTTAAGATGCGCTTTCAGAGAGTAAGATAAGAGCACCCTGGAGAAAAAAAGGCAATGTACATCCATCTGAAACAGAAACAGTGAATAGCCCAAACTTTCAAAACTGTGAAACTCAAAGCGTATTCTCTTTCAGTGCAGATTTTTGTTCCCTCAGCAAGGCAGACACCTCTGTCCTGACTTTGCAGCATGGTTTTTTTATTCTCCCTGCCATCCCAGCAGCCACACTGAATTCATCTCCCTTGAACCTTTGTGATTAGAGTTGTGGTTTGAATTCTAGATAAACTCCTAACAGGGTTTTGTAAGGGAGTATTCATTCCCTCCATCCTTGTTAGAATGTCTGGTAAATATTAGCTGTTTCTTTAATGACCACATCAGGTTGGTGTCTTGTTTTCCCAAACTGTCTCTGCATCCCTTTATACTTTCTGGTGATGTCCTTCAGGTCTGCAACATATGCACGTTTCATCATTAGAGTTAGAAGTATTTTTCTTGCATAGAGGTCATTAAAGAAAAGCTGTCGACAGCTTTTTCTAAGACTTGAGACCTTCTCCTAACAGCACCCTTCTACTGTGGAAGTTTCTTATTTACCACACTGTCACTCATCTTCCCCTAACTTCCTCTAACCCATTTTACAAACAGTTTCCTAATTCTGAATTTCTTTATTCCAGGAGCTCCCCAAACACCTTACTGTAATTCAGGCAAATTTGATCTAACATATTTCACTTGATTACAGAAAGCCAGTATCTTCTCAAAGAAAAGTATCATCTGTACCTGGCATGATCTCCTTTCTCTCTGTTCTCCATGCACATTGCTGCAACAATCATTCTTTTGGGCCTGTCAGTGGTTCTTGAATTCTCCTGAAAGGTAATTACAACCTTTGTTGAGAGCTCCATCTAAGAAAAATTGTCAGGATGATGTGAAAATGGAGTTGAAATATTGAGAAGGAAAGGAAAAGAAATGGCTGCACTTCTCCAAATACATTTAATGTCTCCTTAACTAGCAACCTTTGCAGAAACATCAGCATTCAGGCTGTTTTGATATTAATGCTAGTGCCATGTAATGATTACAATAAACAGATGAGGAGCACAAGATATTGTAACAATCTCCATTAACAGGAAATGAAGTTTTGAGAGTTTTCCATGTTTTGCAGTATTTTTTTTTTGTTTATTTTTGGAGCAATGTGAAAGGACAGGATCATTTTAGTTTCTTAAAAGAGAACAAGGGTTTGATTATTTTCAATCATTTCAGATAATGATTTTTTGCTGTAAGAAAACTGAAGTGTTGGCCAGTCAAAGGCTCTTCAGAGTAAAATGTCCAACACTAGAATTTGCCACTTTGAAGCAGGTCAATTTAATTAAATAATTATGACCATAATAGATATGCAGATGGGTAGAAATTGTGACACCAAAGTTTTGTGTTTTCCTAAATCTTGCATTGAAATGTTTGTTAATTTTGCACCATAATCTTTGAAAGTATGTTCAGTAAAACTGGAAAAATGATATATTGAAAGTAATTTCTTAGGGTACTGCAGAAGCCTTTTTCTTAGTCTTGAAAAACACTTCTTTATTTATTTTGTCAATACTAAGTCTGTCAATGTGAAAGGAGAAAAAAAATCCAAACATAAAACCTGAGGGTATTCTGTTTCCTCTGTCCAAACACACACAGTAACAGAAACAAGTGCAAAGCATTAATATATCTAATCCAAAAGTCATTAGTCATCTGTGATTACTGCATGGAAAGAATTACATAGGAAGAAAATTTATCTCAGTGACATGAGTGGCAAGTCCCTCTGGAAGCTGTGTAACAACAGTGTGAATGTGTCAACACACATTAACAGATTAAAAGCTTCCACCTTACATGTACCATTTGCATGGGTTTGGATGTTTCCTTTGGTATTTTGAACTCGAGATATGCTCTACCTATTTATTCTTTATAGATCTCAGAATAAAGTGTCTCTCTTAAACTCCATTATTCCTAGATTTTGGGCTTCTGACAGAAACAGTGCAAGAACAAACAGTATTCAAAAGATCTCATTTTGCCTCCAGCTAAATTCACCACGTGTCAAAGCAAGTGATTTATTTATTTATAAAGCCAAAGCAACACAGTTTTCAAATCACAAAGATTCATATCAGGGTGGGGAAGGCTGAAGACTAAGTTACCTGCTTGGTTCTTATTTTATTTAGCTTGGTTCCCCTGTTAAATGTGACCCTGTGGCAGTTTATGGCCCCCACACGGTATACACTTTGAGTGAAAAATAGATCCATTTGGCCATAGTTTCAGGGAATGTTTCTTGAGAGTTTTACGCTGCTGAAAGCTTTATTGCTGCTATCAGTGGGAGAAGATACAAACTTTCAAATAAATCTACTCAATATTTACCTGCTTATTGTCTCCACTTATGACTACTCTTTCTATGCAATTTCACACAAAAATGTAATGAAAAAAACCCAGAAAAATTGTTCCTGGTTAACTTCTCATAACTAAGTGGTAATTTAGGAGTTCCTTCAGTTAGAGTAGCTATCTCAGATTTATAATTTCTTTTTTCATTGTTTTATTTTCCCTTCTGGACTTTTTTTTTGTTTTTTCCTAAAATTGAAAACAATCTATGGAATGAAAAACTCTTCCTGTTTTTATTAGAGCCAAATGATTTTTCACTTTGCACATGAGCTCAAGCCAATGTCTTTCAAAGTTTTTATGAAAAGCCACAGAGGCAAAATATTAATTTGGTGAGTGACATACCTTAAAAGTAGTAGGCTCAGGTATAAAATGAGCAAGGCTTAAACCTTGATTGCAATCATTACAGATAATATGCTATCTACAAAATGTTAAGTTTGGAGCCAGTTGGCTATTTTGTCACTCTTTTTCATGTAGTTTTGGTAAGCAAGCATATCCTACAAGCAATCAGTTTGGGACAAAAAAGTTATTTAAAAGCCCCATATTTCCACAACAAGTTTTTTTCACAAAAGCATTTTTTCCAAGGGTTTTTTTTTTAAAATCCCATCCAAGTGTTCTAATAGTGATACAGGCACCCCTAATTTGAGATACTTGTAGATCTTGGTCACTATCTTGACATTCACAGAGTAAGATTCTTTGAATTTGGAAAACCCTGAAATGTGGGGGGAAAAAAGGTAGAACTTAAAAGTTTTATTAGAATTTTTTAGTTGGTTGGTTGGTTGGTTGGTGTGTGTGTGTGTAGTTTTCACATTGTAATGTGAAATGTTTGAGAAACCACTTCAGTACTTCACGGAACTATAAAAAAACAGCCTTTCTGACATTTTCATTTTATTCATCTAAGGCTGATTCAAATATAACATCCAGTGTTCAACCTGCCACATTTTAATAAAGGATCACACAGGATTTTGAGTTCATAAAATCATAACTACTTTATGTTATTGTTAATGCAGTTTCTTCTGGAACATGTGCAGTGTGTTGATATTCTGTAGTTAATAGGCTGTTCTTGCAGAATCCAATGTATAGTGAAATAAATAAGTAATTATGGAATGGAAAAGCAGTGTTTCTTTTAGGGACTCAACTGAGTCTGGTCTGTCATCCAGGAAGAGAAAGGACAATTACATTCAGTTTTTTGTGTCAGGCTTGGAGCTGCAGTGAGGGAGAGGTCCCCCAGAAAAACCTATTTTTTTCCTGGTTGAGAGTTTATATGCTGATGTCCTGCATCAGGAGGGGATGAATGCCTTCAAGGAATGCAATCCATGGCAAAGCTGAAAATGGCAACTTTGTGTAAGCCCTTGTAAGGCAGCGAAGAGAGGGGGCTGGCACAGGCCAGTAGGGAATGTCCTAGTCCCCAGGTGGCAGTGTACACTGGGTGGTCCCAAGGTGGAGCACTGAGGAGATGCCCACGTAGCCTGCTGGTGCTCACACTGCCCTCTGCGTCCTGGTGTCCTGCAGACAGAACCGTAACTTGAAGTCACTGACTTCTTTTTCTTCTTCTTCTTTCCATGGACTTTTTCATTTTAGAAACTGTTGAAAGCCTTCAGTTGTCTTTTTACCAACAGACCCGAGGCACATGGGAACACAGATTAAAAGCAGGACGTTCCATTACTCCAGGAGCTCACTACACTGCCAGGAGTCAGACTGGCTTCAATTCCTCAAGGTTAAACTGTCATGAGAAGTAACTGCAGCACAGCCCCCTTGCTCCTTTGTAACTGTGCCTTGTGGTGACCTGATGAGATAATTTGACCAGATCATAAGGGAGTTTCAGAGAAAGACCAGTCCTTAGGCAACCCTAAAGTAAATTCTGTACCTTAAGTACTAGGGAATCTGCTGCAAATAAAAAATCAGGGTCAGATTTCTCAACAGACTAAATTTTCCCAGATGGAGTAGTCTATTGCCATGTTTATAACCTTTTGGTTGGACTTTTCCAGATTTCTGCACCCAGCAAGCTAATTTGTTGGCAAGTATTTCACAGTAAAAAAAACTGTTACTTTTCATTGTCGGGCAAAAGTGAAGGACAAAAATGTTCCACACATCTCTTCTGAATTGACTCAGGCACTCTCTGAAAAGCAAATGCTAGTTTATTTTCAAAAAAATTCTCCACAGGAGCAGCCTTCACCCTCCTTGTTAGGGGTTCTAGGAGAATTAAAGCCCAAAATTAGCAAAATGCTTACAACACAGTTGGGAGAATAAAAACAAACTTAGGAAAGAAAGCCAGCTAGGATAATCTGCATCTTCTTGTACTTGCCTGGAACACTCATGCAATAGCTTTGTGGGACAAGTTCAGAAAAATCGATACTCCAAATGAAATATCATTGGACAACTCTCCTCATTTCAGCTCTGGTCTCAGTGAGGAGCTGTAATGTATCTGTGAATAATGTTTAGCTTCAATCTTTTTTACAGCCGTTCCAAACAGATGAGCAATTTTTGAAAAGCTACTCTTGAAGATGCACTTTTGCCTCTTCATCAAAAACGTATAAAAATGAAATATATTGCAGTATTTATTGCAATGTATTACAAACATTCATGGTGATCCAGCACAGATGCTGCTTCTTCTCTGTGGCACTGACCTTCAAAACTGATGATGTAAAAGCCCTAGATTTTATGACAACTTAACTCAGAATACATTATAGCTTCTATAATAATATGTATTTGTTCAGCTGTAAACTTGGAATATGAAAAGAAACTCTGTACCTTGTACTACACTATAAAGTTTAAATATGAAGAGAAAGAGGTTCAAGGAGCTATAACCAGGATTCAACAGTATTTCTGTGAATTGAATATCCCTTTTTGTCTTTCCCTGCCATAAAAATAATTTTTTTCTGGGTGTTTTATGAATTCTGCATTTGTTAAATAAATCTAATTTTCAACAATGTAAAGGCCACCAGAGTAGCAATACATAGACCTGTACAATACAGCAAAGTAGATAAACCAGTTACTTTATAGTTAAGTTTGAAAGGAATATTCCAAGACAAAACATACATGAACAACAGCTGTGATATGTAGGCTGCCTACATCTGTAACAAGCTTTGTGATCCAGTTCTGTCAGCTTGAGCCAAGCAAACAGCTTTAACACTGCTCACTGAAGGGCATTTGCTGTCCCTGTACCAGCGGTGAAAACCTCATGAGAATCACAGCAGCGATTCCTCTCCTTAGACCCGACAGCCTATGGCTGTCACCCCTTTGAGGTACTGGCTGACTCCATCTGTTGCTGGCCCTCGACCTCAAAGCACTATTTCCACAGTCAAGGGTTCCAGAATCAGGTACTAGTCCAATGAAGGAATGACACTTGTGTTTAGTGTCTTAGGCACGCAGAGTTCTCCAGCCAGCTTTGGTGGTTCCCTGGGAAAATAAAGGAAGACACAACAACTGGTCCTGAAAAAAGGTGAACATCTTATTTGGAAACCATTGCTTAAGGTTATCAGCTTTGATGCAGCAACTGGCAGCATTTTGCTGGCGGGAAGAGAGGAAAAAACGAAGCAAAATGGATGACCAGAAATGACCATGGAGTGATTCAAGGAGGGCATGGTTCAGCCCCCAACTACATAGTTTTAATTATGTTTGGCTCTTTGTGTTGCTTAACCTACCTGTCTCCTTTGTATACATGGTGTTGTTTTACTCCCAAACATGTGGAGTAAATGTGTTGCATAGAAATATTACCTGTCAGGTTTGAACTACAGCTTTGCTTCCATGGGCAGTGAGAGAGTTCTGGCTGAGATAGCACCCTCACCTCTGCAAGTGAGGTGTGATTGATAGCAGGCCCAGGAACAGTGCTGGCTTTTTGAGACATCAGTTCTGCTTCTGGACAATAGTGATGCCAAATAGGGAGAGAGCACCCAAATCCGTGGACTCCAGTCACAGAGACGACACAGACAGGATTACAGAGGTGTCTCTCTACTGAGATGGAGAGAGACCTGAAGAGGGGGATATTTACTATTCATGCTGTACGTGGCTGACTGGAAACAGTGAACAGCAATGCAACTATGCAGCAAGTCCAGAGAGGAGGCTGGGGATCTGTAGGATTTGAGATCCATCATTTGGATCATACTGGGTTGTGTCCTGAGCAGATAATTCGAAGCAGCACCTCCTGCTTGAATACTGCACAGTCACAGATGCAAAGGACATGGGATAATTTATAAATCTCAACATCCTATATGGATCCTATATAAATCTCAATATCCTATATCCTAACATAATGGAAGACATGTCAGGGGGTCTAAAAAAGAATGGGGACTTCTGAGATGCAGATATGACTGTTGAACACACTTTTGGGCACTACTATCAATTTAGAAATATTTAGAAATATTACCTAGGGGCTCAGGTCAAGTCTTTGGGAATGGGTGGCCTTAGCTGTCTCCCTTTTCCTTTACAGGAGGTTTTCAGTACATTCCCATTCCACTGATGTAATAAAAGTTGATCTGCCTTTATGAGTTGTGTCTGTGACAATAAATTGGAGCCTTCATATTATTCTGCTGTCTTGAACCAGTTCTGATGTTTCTAGTGTACAGTCACTTTTGTGGCATTTTCACATGCTGTTCCAATGTATCCCATATGGACATAAGTTCATCTTGTGCTCGAAATATTCACTTGGGAGTACTACAGTTATGGGCAGTGTGCTGCTGAGACTGAGCAAACCAGCTTGGAATCTATTACCTCCCACTCATTGCTGTCTAATTAGATACCCTGGCTTCTAATTGTCTAAAAATGTGGGTGAGTTTACTTGCAACTCCTTATATGTGCTTATTAGGTATGCCTTCAGATTCATGCAGCACTCCTAGAGTGAGAGTATTGAAGAAAAGTCAGCTCAGTTCTTTGGCATTGAATGTGTCTCTTAGTGAGAAGTTATTCGGAGGGATGAAGGTGAAGATGACTCACAAAATGAAGTATTTTACTCACATTTTAGCGTATACAAGGCATACACGTTTATGAAGGAAATGAATCCGTGTGAGAAGTAATAAATAAAACTTACATAGTGCCCTTCTCAGTTCAGGCTTAATAGCAACTGTAACAATATGTAAGTCACATTGATACCTTTTGCAATGAAATGCATCTGATGTTTTCTATATAACACAATGCAATGACAGCACTGAAAACTCTTACATCTTTCAAACCTGCCTCCTTTCCCCAATGGGATTCTGAAATTTGGACTGTGAGCAAGAGCCAGATCCAAAAGAAAAGTACTTTGGTGCCTAACATTCAAGGGCAGTGGAATTTAAGTTTCCCAGTCCAAAAGCAAACAATCCACTCCACTTTATTTAACTAATCATATGACTGTCCGTTTCCCTGACCTCTCAGACAAAAGTACATATACAACTTATTACACACCTAATGGAAACTACTTCCTCCCAGCTGAGGCACAACAACAGCTCTTTTTCCATTACAATGTGCAATAAACCCTGAAAAGTTTTCAGGTGAACTTGATTATTCTGCAGAATGGAAGATCATACTAACCATCAGCTACTTTCTGTTGAGGAAACAATTTCTGGTTGAAGAAGGTAGTAACCTCTTACATTAAGCATCATCACAAGCAGTCACCTATTTAATTTAGGTTCCTAATAATCTGTTTTGTATGTCCCCAGTCATACCCTGGCTGGACTAAGCTGAACTCAGCGGTTTGATGTCTCCATATGTCCAACTTCGGTGTGCATCACTAAAATATTGACTGAAATCCTATTAAGAAGCCTTCTTGAAAGGGTCTTCAATACTGAGGTAGGTATTGCAATCTATATTCCAAAATACTAAAGAAAATAATTTATCAATATCTTTTTTTAATGCCAGCAAAAAGTATTGGCTGATGTGTGGAGCTAAGGAACAGGATAATTACCAACTATCTGCTGCAGAGAAACTCTCAAAGAGTTGATTACAACACCTTTTAGAGGACTTAGAAGTTTATAGCATAGTGAAGAAAGCCTTGCCATACAGTCTGAAATAATGCTGGAGTATCATGGCCCAAGATTTAGGCAAAGGAAAATGAAAGAGGATAGCATCTGTCAAGTGGATACTGGTTTAGAATTCCTGGAAATTGCTTAAGGGAGAAAGGGCTGAAACTACTGAAGGAGTCATGTATTTTCTAGACCTGGAACAATGTGTTCATTAACCTTTGGCAGTAAAACTGTAAACAGTAAAACAGTAAGTAGGGGGCAGGCACCCTGTCACTGTGCCTGCTGTGTGTGATGGACTGCAGGCTATGCCATTCCCCCGCAGGGAAACAAGGCCTGGGAACATTTCTCCTTCTGCAAGCATAGCATTTAGCTAAAGGCTAGGGAGCCTCAGTCCAGATAGAGACGGCTGGGACAGAACTAGCAGAAATGACACGTGAGCCCAGCTTTCCTAAATGACACAGAGGAAAGAGAAAAAAAATTATTCAACATTTTTGTGGAGACCAAAGAGCAGAATCCCTGCATAAAACAAACCAGAAAAAGCCCAACAAGGGGACCCAGAAGGACCTTCACAAAAATTGCAAGTGGAAAGTGCTTATAGGTAAATTTTCTTATAGAGTCACAGTAAAAAAGGTATAGGAAAGGTGACAAATCTGTGTAGCCAAGGAGCAAATCATAATAAAAATTATCTATTGGAGCTGAAGGGTCATTAGGGTACAGGGAGATAAAGAGCAAAGACCTTGGAAGAGCACAGGATTGCTGGGTGGAAAGGAGGGAGTAAGCAGCCTCGTCTCAGAGGAGCTTTCAGCCAAGTGGTTTTACACAGTGTTTGCATTATCTCAGAAAGCTATGAGTGAACTGAAATGAGCCATGCAGAAAGGACCTGCCTGCAGGAGAAAGTCCCTAAGAAAATTGGCCATTTCTAGCTTTCTTAAGGCAATCTTCTTTGTGTTTAAACTCTTCCTGGTGTTTATTGCAAAGTTCTCCTGAAAGAACAGACACCAGCACATCTGTTGACAGGCCCCTGAAAGTTCTCATAACCCTTAGTTGCCCTTACCAGGCTTCACATGGGACTACAACCTACACTTGCCCGTGGGCTGTATGGCTTCTATTTAAGTCAGATTGGGGAATTTAGGCCTTACAGCTATGCTGTAAGTGTACTTACACCTGGGTCTATTTCCTGCTGACCTAGCTTACTGCCTGGGTCTTCTGCGTGTGCTCTGCAGTTACACTGTAGGTAGCACTGTCTCTGGGCTTTTATTGAGGTCTGAATCTGCAGTGGCTAGCTTTACTAGTGTGCTCAGCCCACCACCAGCAGTGGCTAGTGATGCATGTGTGCAGATATACCTCTTCATATGGAAGCAGAGAAAGCCATGCTAGTCTGAAGATGGAAGTTGCAAATTGTGCCCATACAGCTGTGCTGGTCTTCCAAGGACAAAAACTGCAGATTTGCACTTCAACAACTTGCCACCTTCTATGCTTCACAGAAAACACTGTATAAGAGAGCACTGCAGAGCGTTGGACAGGGAGGCCTGTCACCTAATGGTAAATGCACATAAGGCTGGGGGAGATAACTTTTGTATTAGCCTTTGTGACCATATGGTAAAAAGCCTGGTTCTTTTAAAAAGAAAATGCTTTCATCCTAAGGTTAATATAAAGACTTAAAGTACGAGAGCCCTGGGAGGAAACAAGAAACTTGCAGTTGCTCTTAAAATTCAATAGTGCCATATAATCTCAATAAACAGGAGTGCAAGACAGCCAGCCTTTCAGAAAATGCACAGTGTGCTGATAGTCAATCTCACCATGGTTTAAAAGCTGGCCCTCCTTTCAGCTGCTCTAATAACTCTGGGGAGGTGGGAGACAAGTGTGAGCAATGTGACTCAGATTGTATTGGAATGATACAATTATACTCATTGGTGATGTGACTCCAGATTATGCAGGGCTTGGGAAAAAAAAAGGCAGCCTGGAGTTGTGCATGGTTTTCTGCAGGTGTATTTCCCAGCTAGCTTGTCAGACCTGCCCCTTGAAAATATGTCTGGATGAACAGCCTGTGATGCTGCATTGCTGTCCTATTCACCCTCTAGCATGGGTGAAGGTAAGAAGGGGCTAAGTTTTCTGGAAGTATTCCTCCTCCGGGAGTTCAGGTACTGCTGAATTTCCAGCTGCTGCAGTGTTTCCTCCCCCATGCAGAGCCTGCTTGGTGGTAACTCTACACTTCCCTCTTTTGCTCTCTGACAACTTGAGGAGCCACAGCAGCCTGCATTTAATAGAGCAACAAGAGAAATTGCAGTACTGCTTTGTGACTGTAACTAAAGCAGTTCAGGGTCCTTTCCCTGACTTTCCTTACCTGCATCGCAGAGGGGGAAAAATATTCCGTATAAATGTAAGGTAAATGATTTGATGAACTCCCACACAATATTCAGGAAATCTGTTGTTATTAAATATAAGACTATAATGAGTGCAATGATGACTCTGGCAATTCCTGCCATCAGAACCCTGCTCTGTTCTCACCAGCATTACAGTTATTAAGATTAAATACATGTGAGATGCCTTGTCATATTCCATCACTGGACTGTGACAACTCTGGAGAATAGCACTGGGCATGTGATGTTGAAGGGTAGTGTCATGCTTACAGACTGATCCCACGAGTAGCACCTTTCACTGCAGTTGGCACTCAGTACGTTCCATATTTCCATTTTTCCTATCTTCTCCTCGAGGGTTATGGTAATTCTGCTTCATCTAATTCCCTGCATCTAAGGTGAGACAGGCAGCTTCAGTTCTCCTGGTCTTGGTGTTCATCTGTCCTTACACTTGTTTCCAGGGGACCCATTAAAAGCTAATAAAATTTTCCTGACTCCGGACTTGTTAAAAGAACAGAGAAAGCTCAAGATGTCTGAAAGCAGGGTCTTTCTGGGCACAGTCACTGTCCTCTCTCTTCCTTGGAGTTGCTTCCCATGGTCAGGCAGGCTGTCAGCTGCAGACACCTGCTGTCTTGCAGCCTTTTATTGCATAGCACCTGGGCATTCAGCTCTTTGTCATTTAATGTCTCCAACTTTGACAAGATTAGACTGTCTTTTATGAGTGTAGTGGATTTTTCAGGGCAAAATTATGACTATATGTATGTCCATATCGTCAACTTTCACTGAATCTTTTGAAGGAGTCCTTTCCAGTTTCTAGGTTTGAATGCTTTAGGAGTTTACAATTGGAAAACAAGCTCCACGAGACAATATTCTAAAATGTGACATAACCTGATGCACTTCCAGAGATTACTTTTATGACTTGGGTCTACCACTAAATTCAGGTGATCTCTGTGAGAACACCGATAAATCCTTTAATCCTAAATCCCAAACAAATCCTATTAAGCATAATGGAAAGTTCAAAAAGAGCACAGCAGGAAAATATTAAGCAAGGCACCATCCAGTCTGAATTATTATGAATTTTGGTTAATCTCACCTGCCCTTCTCACTTGAATTTGTCACATTTGTAAACATCACCTTTGTAGACTTTAGTCAGTTTTAATTGAAAGCCAATGACAGTAAAGTACATTTCATACATTTTTAAAGATGTTCCTTAAAGAAATTGATTTTGCTTAATGACCTTTTTTAATTTCTTATTATAATGTAGCAAATATGAATCTCTGGTATAGAAAAAGCCATTGTAGGGGGTGGACTGAAAGAATAGTATGTCTTCAAAATGACCTATTTTCAGAAATCGCTTGGCAATTTGTCAGAATGAGAGATTTAACTAACCGAGACCCAATTTTAAAATAACTATGTAAATGAAATTATTTCAATCTCTTTTGAACAGAGGTAAAGTAAACTTCAGAGCATGCTACAAGGGTCTGATGTCCTCCCAGCCACCCAAAATAAATTACCTTTAGTCTCTATGGTAAAATCTTTTAAATCAGCACAGTTTGTACTGCAATCAATCAACAGTTCCCTATTGCCAAGTGAAGTGACATATTTCTGCCACTGATACATGACTGATTGGAGAAAGCCTTTAAAGCAAGGAGCAAGATTAGGATCAGTTGAGACAACCGTTACCTGCTTTGGCTCTGAAAGTAAGTTTCAGAGGCTCTTGATAGCCTGTACTGTCCTTGGATAAAGTGGAGCTTCTCATCTGGGCTTCAGACTGACCCAAGAATTCCCTACAATGTCTTCCCCCCTGCTCATAAGAGAGATAGATGACTGGTTTCAGGCTCTATCTCTTTGAAAGGCTATGCTGAACACTAGTCCTAAATGAGATCATTTTCTAAGAGTAGCAAAGTTTGGGACTGTTCAGAGAAACAGGTTTGATATCATATTGTAGACCTCAGAACATGGGAGATAACAGCTGCATGTGTGTATCCAGTGAAATACATCAGATATTATATGGGTATTTGGAGGAGGAGAAAATTGGCTTAAAGTGCCTAAAATGATTTTTCTCAAAAGTAAATTATATAAATATAGGATGACAAAAAATTTGCAGCCCATAAAACATCATAAAATTTCACTCATGCTTACCTGAGCATCAGGCTATGCAGCAAAACCACAAGTTTGTACATGTGGGCCATAGCACAGCACACTTGTAAGGGATGAATGAGAGTCAATGATCCTCAAACTCGTCATCATCACATGTTTGGTTGCCATCAGAACTGGCTTCGAGATCCAACAATTGTCTTACATTTCCATCTCTTTGACACTTTTGTACAAAATGGCTTTACATAAAATGGAAGTTTCAGGGTATGGCAGGAGATATGCACATGGCTTTTTACACTGATTAAAGCACTTTGGCTGAAGATTTTTCAGTTCTTAAAAGGGAGGGTAGAAAGGAGGAAAAAAATCCACACCAACAAGCATGAAGCCTTGCCCCTTTCTGGTAGGGAGCAAGATAAACCAGAAACCGCAGGCGAGGCAGTAAATTATAGTTTTTTTAGCTGCTGTCCTCTCAGGCTCCACTGATAACACACTTCTAAGTATTGCTGAACAGTGTTTGAACAGCATCAAGGTCTTCTTACTCTGCCCTGTTCCCAGCCTGCCCAGTGAAGAGATTGGGAGTGGGCAAGAGACTGAGAGGGTATGCAACCAGGCAGATGTCCCAAACTGACCAAGAAGCCTCTTTATGCTGTGTCACATCATGCTCAGCAGTAAAATTGAGAGGAGGGTAGGTTAGGGAATTTTTCTCATGGTCTGAGTGAGCATTAGTCCCTCCACGGGAGGAGGTGAATGGATACCGTCATGTCTTACCTTGTTCCTTTTTTCTTTCACGTCTTGTTTGCTAATTAAACTATTCTTATCTTGACCCATACGTTTTCTCTCCACTTCCTTCTGCAGTCCCACTGAGCGTGAGGGAGGGAACAAAGTTAGAGTGATGTGGTGCTTAGCTGCCCACTGGGGTTAACCTCCAATAGCTTATCTTGTTTCCCATGCCTTTTTGACTCTTCATAAACATGTTTTCTCTTTGTTTTTAAATTAATAGCTTAATCTAGCTATGAGAGATTATGGTGTTTATAAAACACCTGGCTAACTGAAATTTCATCTGCACATCTGTGGCAGTTTGAAACAAAGACGACTCTTTAGGCCTGCAGCCCCAATACTTCCCTTTAGGTCACTCAGAGTATAAGATATAATTTTACTTTACCACCCAGGCTGATGTAGGAACTAGACATTTTAGCAATCAGTAAAGAAAAAGCAACTTGTTGTGACTGTGATTAGGTCAGGTTCAAGACTAGCTCTTCTCTTTGTTTTTTGTGATTTTTTTAATTTAGAAGAGAGTAACTGACACTGAACAGTACACTGTAGTGTGGTTAATAATGACTCTCAAAAATATTTATTTTACTTTCATAATCTGTTGCAGCTTGTGGTCATGATGGACCCTATCTAGGGGCCTGATCCACAAAAAGACTCCATATTCATAGATTTTCAGATTCAGAAGACTTAGGATTTATTGTTTCATGCAAGCATAACAAGCAAGCAAAGTGCAAAAGCAAAAAAAAAAAGCTTTTCTCTCTCTCCAGCCACGTTAGCTGAGAGATTGTCTCTCTCTGTCTCTCCGTGAACAGAACAGTGTAGTACAAAGTGTGGAAACAAACAAAGTATTTTAACTGGTCAAGCAAACACTGTTTTTCAAAACATCTTTTTCATGTTTACATTCTTTATCATAAACCTTCTTGAGAACATGACATGCTTACAGAACTGCCCTCTTTAGAGTAAGAAATTCTCCAACTTGGGAAAAGTACTTTTTCAGGCTTGCTGCTGGATTTCTCTAAGATCCACTAAATGTCAGCCTCATAGCAGCTGCTACAAAGTAGATTTAGGTTTTCTGTTATACTCTAACGGACAGCAGATTCTGATCTTAAGAGGCATACTTTTAACTATTAAACAATATTATGTTATAAACTTCTGCATTACCTCATTTTTACTTTGTATAGGATTTTTGAGTGGTCCAGTACTCTCAGTATGAAAACATCAGGGCCACAATTCCTTAGAAGATTCCTTAGAAGAGTGAGAAACACAGTGTGGCTTTTGTGCAGTAACTCCTGCAGGACTCTGTGTAAAGCTCATCTATTTAGCATGAAGCCATACAGGACTTGCAAACTTTCCAGGAGTACATGAAGGGTTTGCTTCTGTTAAAAAGTACTATGAAACTTCTGGTGTATGACAAACTTATTAAACATGTTGAAGTCCTGTGGAGTATGAGGCTCTACCACAGGTTCTAGGCACGCCAGATGGGATTGGGGAAATGACTCTGATTAGTTCTTTTCTCAGCTACATCCCATTCTCTGCTTTATTTCTGGGCCTACCGGTACCCACAAACTGTAGCATCTTGGTTTAAAGGAAAATAAATAAAACTAGATCAGCTGTTTAGAAATTTTGCTGTAATCTTTCTAAGTATTTAATAGCACTAGTTTGAGTTGCCATGTAATGAAACCTATTCTGTAGTCAAACCTGAGCAATGGCAAATAAACAATAAAGGTAGTCTACAGTCATGAAGTTGATCAGATAACCATAAGAAATAGTTAAAAGACAAATGGTGAGCACTACTACTCATAAAGTACAAAATCCATGTGTATGTAGGCAAAAGCCTTTGAAAATAAGTTTCAGAAGCCAGACCTGCTGTTCATGGTACCCACAGACAGCCTGAGTAACTTCAATACGTAACTAGCTAGACTGAAAACAGACTGTTGTAAAACAGTAAAAGAAAGGTATTTTGGACCTGTTTATTCTTATTTATGCATTGTACTTATAAATTTGTAATGGAAATAGAGGAGGTCAGACGTTATATTGCTGTAAGATGACACTAAACAAATAAAATAGCTAGAGATTGGCAATTACGGTGTGAGAACAGTTATTGGAGAAACAATTAGATATAAAACATGCTATGGCAGATCCTCCATTCTAGAATGTCTTGTTTAATTGCTTTGTCTCAAATATTGAAAATTCTGCTGGTGCTATTTCTGAGCAAAAAAAAAATAAAATCTGAAAAACAGGATTTATACACCCTCGTGCATATTTGCTTTCAAATGGTCTGAATGAACAGCAGAAAGGATTGCACCTAATTTTTCTGTGTTCAAGGAGATACTTACAGCACAAGAAAAAGTATAGGCTAGCTTAAATCACAGGTTCTTTTTTAGCATGAAAATTTAAAATCTAATTCTGGTGTTCTAGTAATACCATGAATGCGGTAACATGTTTTTGAGCATGTAAAATAGGTGATTTCTAATTGGGGACAAAAATAAAGTAATAGAGCCCAATACTGTTTTGATCAGTTATAGCTGCTGTGGTATGCTGTATTTTCTCTGTGAAGTGTTTGCAATATGCTTTAGTCATGTTGAAGTATTGCAGTTTTGACCTGTTTCGATTTCTTATTTCATTGTAGCATCTTATTTTAAAGCCCAGATTCTGCAGGGTAAGAAGATTAGTCTTCTACACTGCAAGAGTGAGCTAAGAATGATTGAAGACAAACCTGGGATAGTGTTAAAGTGCTTTCTAGTTATGTCTTGGACAGCTTTGCAAGCTGGAAGTATTTCTCCATAAGAGTAGGGCTACAATGGCATGACATTGCTTCAGAGTTAGTGCAGGTATCTCTACAGAGTACAGCACTATGCTGTGTTGACAGATTTATTCACAGCTTTGAACACACTTCATCTGAACTTGCCCATGCCTCTTTTTATGTTCCCTTGCAAACTAATCTTTAATGCTCAAAGAAGCAGGAGGCAAAAATGCCAGGACTCGTGGACAGACTATTTCTGGAAGTAGATGTAAACAGCAGTCTTACTGCATTGTGAGTAGTGATATAAGTGTTTAAGATGTTACTTGAGTTGTATTGGGGCTGAGTCTAATGTGGTTTGTTAAAATGTTCACTAATACTAATTAAGTTAAGCTGTGCCATGGCACAAGTGTATGTTTTGGTGTGGACACTGGATGGGGCTGTGCTGAGGAAGGCAATGTGGTGAAACATCTAGAAAGAGAATGACGAGGAAGGATCAAGTCATAGATTACATCAAATCAAGTAAAGCAAACAGGATTGGACAATGACAACGACCAATCACACCAGGAGTTGGCCAAATGATTGGTCAGGAATGTGCCGTAGAAACGGACCAATCACAACCCCTACAAACAAGCCCTCCTGATTGGTGCATTCCTGATCCCCTCTAGGGCTATAAAAGGACACTCCCGGGGAGGGGCGGGGCCTTCCTGAGGCACTTCGTGGGTCTGGTGGAGCACCCAGCATGGCGCGCGCTGTTACACTGTCTGCTTTGTTGTTTGGGGTCTCGGACTTATCTCGGGCTCCAGTTCTCAGTTGTTGTTTCACAGCAATAAATTAGTTAATCTTCCAAAAAGGTGAGTAGCCCATTTACATCAATTTTGTTTATAACAAGTAGTGCAGTTGTGCTGCATGGCTTTGATACTTGCAATGGCAGTGTGAGCTGTGAGTGCGTGATCACACGTCTGCCAGCAGCGGCACTACGTACAGTGCCCTGTATATACCTGGCTGCTGCTACACTCAAAGGCCCCTTAGACTGAGATTAGGGACCTACAAAATCTATGAGAGCCTGCCTCATTCCTTGCATAGGTGCAGAGCAGAGGGAACTTTACAGAAGTAAATTAACGTGTTTTTTTTCTTCAGTTACTCAACTTGATTGTGGATCAGCACAGCTCTCTGTAAAACTCTTTCGAGGTTTTTGCCAGGTTCTTGATTACAGCCTTTGAGATGACTGTTGGAACAGTCATCGACCACAATATAAAAGTTTCTTACTAGAGAGATGATGAACATGACGTCGTGGTTAATCTCTTCATATCTTGTAGGCAGTTCTCCTAGTCCCCTTGCTGGGGTGCACTGGGGTAAATGAGATTTATGCTCATGTCACTTTTACATAATTAGAACTCAAATCTTTAGGAGCTTTGGCCAATGCACATTGCAGTGAGGCTGTTGCAGCTTCTGTCTGAAAGGCTCTGGTAGAGTGGGCTTACCGAGAATTTCCTGACAGGCATAATTGTGTATAATGTCACTCGTGCTGTTTACAGAACATGGCATGGGGTGATAGTTATTGCTTTTGAGAAGTGCGCAATCTTTTCTGAAGTCATTTTTAAATATGATTCATGTGGAAAATTGGCATTTGAAGGCATTGTACCTAGACTTCCTATCCCTAGGAGCCTTTCATTTGGTTGCGTTTTAGAAGTACATATTTTTAGGCAGTTAATAGAAAAGGATGGTAAAAGAAAAATAAACAGAAAGAAGTTAATTTCTGAGAATAACAGTGGGCCCAGGGAAAGTTGTAATTCTGTATCTGAATCATTGTACCTTTACATTGATGTTTCTACTACTTCCTTTGACTATTTCCATTTAGCACAGAGGGGAATTCCAGCCTTGCAGTGTCTTTAATTTCTCTTGTGACACCGTTGACAACCTGATCACACTCGTGAATGCTTTGCTATCAGTTCTCTCGTCTCTTTTGTCTTTCGTCTTTCCATGCTCAGAAAAGACATTGCATAAAATATACTGAAATTCATAGGAGTCTTCTAGTGCAGATTTAGGGTCTGTAAGGATTTTTCCTGTGGCCAGATCCATGAGTCCACTGGTTATAGGAGTGTGATACAAGATGAGAAGATTCTCATATGAATCTCAGAATACTTAAACTAAAAAAAAAAAAAATTCTTGTTATTTTAATAGAACTTTGCATTTTCCAGAACGAAAACATGTTCTTCAACATTATTTGATGCTTCACAAAAAGTCCCATCTCGCCCTATCCATATTTCATTCCTTTAACTAGCTCCAGGTATTTTATCTGATGTGATGTCCATAGCATCTGGCTAAAGTAATCTAAATACACTAGGAAACTTGTGTGATAAAAGCCAAAATTAGATCACATGAATGAATAATAGAAAGTATAAATTCAAGACTGGAGTATATCTATAGATGTTGTGCAGTTCAGCACTCTCTTAAAAGCAAGATCGTAGAGTCTTTAACCCATAACACCTTCTGGCTGTGTCCTAAATATTACCAGTGGAGGAGGTTCTATTTATGAGGTAAACCTGTTCCCAGGTGTAACTAGATTCAGGGAAGAGCTTTATTCAGAACTGCGTCTATGGCAAAATACAATACTGGCTTACAAAATACATGAGTGAACGGATTTTGCACACTCATTTTTTCAGACTTCATTGATTCACGTTGCTGTACATGAAATACAAAATGCATGTTGTAAATGTTACAGCCAAGATAATTAATGTTACAGGGAGGACAAAGGATGACAGCCGTTTAGTCAAAACTTACTGTTTGGTTCTTGATAATAGACCAAGATATTTTGGTTCTTAATATTTGAACCGAAGTTTCCTATGTTTCAGGAGGCAGCAGTTGCTAGAGGAATCTTTTGCTTAAGGATCCCACCCTGCTTGCACCTTGGCAATGAGGAGTAACCTTCCCTGAATTTTCCCTTGTCTGGTAGGAATACATCTGTTCACAAGAGTTTGCCAGGAAAAAGACTGGCCATAAGAGGTGCTGCAGCCCTGTTGCTGTCCTCATGCTATTATGATTCAGGATCTCCTGCTGATGACACATCTCTGCTGTTGCCTTACCCGAGTACAGGTCTTCTGGTCTTCATATTAACTGGCAATCATCAGTGTTACTGCTGAGAGCAGTATCTCAGGGATCGTCTTCTCTTTACCCAGACTGTTCTTTTAACTTTGTCATGCTGATTCTTCAGGAACTTCAGGAACTAAACACACATGCTCTGCTATTCATATTTCATTTATACAAATCTTAATATTCAGTGGAAAATACCTAACATTCGAACTTTCCCCCAAGTATGTGCTTTGAGCTTATTACACACCTATGTTTCTTCGACTAGTTTGTGTATCCATTAAAAAGAACATTCAGCAGTGGAAGATAGTAGTGCCAATGATTTACTGCCACTACTTCTTGTTTGAAATTGCCCACAAACCTCAGGAAAAAAATATTCAGATATCCTTGTTTATTTTAGAGGAAATCAATTACACTTGACTTGAGGGAAAATCGTTCTAATTCATATCTGCAATTACTCTCTATTTTGGAGGAGACATTTTCTCTCAACTCAGCTATTTTTAACATAAGAAGCTATGGTAGAATTAGTCATGTTAAGATACTTTTGTTTAACTACCTTAATCCCGTGGTGCTATGAAAATGCTGCTTTTTTTACATATCACTCTTTTCAAAAATTTGCCTAAGCACAGTAATTATTTCAAACTCCTGACGATTGATTAGAACAGGTTCTGAGGATAAATCAGTGTTTTTAATTAGGTTGAACATTCGTTTCAATCCACAGTGCTTGAAAATAGGAAATGCTACTTGCTGATTTAAACCAAGTAACTCTTCATCAAAGTCATCAAAAATTATCAAAATGTAGGAGATAGGTCACTGTTTGCCTTGAAGAGCAGACTAAGCATGAAGACTAAATTCTTATGGCTCTTCTCTAAGTACTGTATGGTTTTTCAGCACTGCTAAATAAGACTTCTGTTTCTCACACTGGGAAATACTATTTATTTATTTATTTTTAATAGAAAACACTATTATCAAGCCCATTACATAAATCTACTGAAGTGTGAAACTGAATAAAATCTCTTTTAGTTAGTTTATACAAAGGTCCATATTCTGCTGAAAATTATTTATTATTATTTATTTTTATATGTTTGTTGGATAAGTACTTCAATATGTAGGCTAGGGTATTCTGAATTGAAGTGTAAAGGCACTTCAGATCCAACACTAGTTAGCAAACTAAATGGATTTTAAATATCCTCATTGGTGAGGGAGGAAACTGAAGGCATGAATGCTTCTCTAATAAATCATTGTGTGTCATCTCTCTTCTGTAACAACCTTGTGAAAATTCCAGCTGTAAAATACCTGCTTACACAGCTTGGTCAGCACTATATACATGCTGAAGTGTTTTTCCTTGCTTCTACTGTTTCTGATGCAGGTTGGAATCCTTGACCTTCTACAAGTGTCAAATCTTCATTGCTGAGACACTGAATTACTTCATCTCTGGTTTTAAGACTCTGAAAAAAGGGCATAAGGGGAGTTCAGATTTTTCTGTGCCTTGCGTAAAGAAATTCTCAGGCTTTTTCTTTAAATTAGCAAGTTAATGCAGAAGGAAGTGTCCTGGTTCTCACTAAGACAGGGTTAATTTTAGCACTAGGCAGGAGACGGCATGGCTAGGACCTGGAGTTTATCCTATTACACCTCACATCATTTTCTGGGGACAGGGAAAGGGGTCTTTTCTTGGTTGAGGCAGCATGGCTGTGATTCGTGTATTCCAGGTTTTCCACCCGGTCAGCATTCATATGTGAGTTGTTTGCCTCTCTTGTGCCCTCTGTTATTAATATTATTGCTGTTACTATTTGTTTTCTTTTCTTCATTTCTGTTTCGAGTAACTTGTTTTCTCAACCTGTGATATTTACCTTTTGTGCTTCCAGTTCTCCCCTCCAGCCTCCTGCAGGGGGCAGAAGGAGAGGAAGCAGGGAATGAGCGACCAGCGCACGGTTTGGAGTGTTTCAATGGGAACACTAAATTGGGGAATAACATTCCTGAACCATGACAGGAAGGAACCCAACATTTTTCTGCGCTGAATGCTTCTCTGTTCATCCCTCAGTAAGAATTGCAGCTATCTGAGTCCACACAGCCTTCTTCATCTCCTCTCTGATTAAACTGATGTTGCTTCAAAGCTGCTTTACCTTCATACCTAATAAGGGGAGTGGATTCATCCTGAACCTCTGTTTTCAAAGAATTCAAGCTGTCCATAATACATCGATGTAGGTGGCACTGTTGACTAGTAAGTCAACAGAAATTTAGAAGCTAATTATTCTTGCAGGACTTAAGACTCAAAACTTCAATCTGGAATCTCCTGGCACACAAGAAGTTTCCAGTAAAAGCCTTAAAATGCAGCAGCATCTCCTTCCTCCTCACACTTCCCACAATACTGTCTATAGATTTTGACACGGGTTTTGTTAGGTTACTGGGCTCTTCCCCCCATGTTTTTCCAAGGCTTCTGTGCCTGAATTGGCTTCTACAGGAAAGTAAAGAATGTTCTGCTCAGACAAATGCTATCAGGAGTCTTCTGAAGACCAACATTATAAAGCTGGGGAAGGCTGGGCAACCCAGCCTTGCTCTAACTTCATCTCTGCTGCAGGTATATTTCATATAAGGAGTGCACGAGCTCCTAGGGGTTCCATCCGCAGCATGTTATCTTTTCTCTCCCTTCTCCATCAGCACAGGTTTTGAGGACCATGATATTGACCTGAATTTGTGATCGCTCATGTCCATCTACTGATGAGAAAATTGACAAGTGTTACCTAGTAACATCATTACAATTAAATCCTGAGTAACTACCACAGTACTTGAGTTGCTTCTGTTTATTGAAGGCTTGCAAGCAGGCTGTCTCAGCTCTCCCATCAGCTGCACTCCCAGCTGTTTGGAAGCACATGATATCCTTGTGTACCTTTGTATAATCTAGGTTGTGTGGCATTTCCTGTTTTTATTTTGTCAACAACCTAAGACCAACCTTCACCTCTTCTTCGTATACCCTGGGTCTCCATTGTATATTCTGTTCTTGTTCAGTCCCTGTAGGTGAAACAACTGCAGCAGGCACAAAAAAGGTGAGATTTCCTCTTATCTAAATTGTTCGCATGCATTAGTTAAAAGCTACTTGACCTCTGAGGTACCTCACTAGTAAACCCTTTTCCTTCACACCTCTTATTACCTCTTCACTGTTTCCTATTTTTGAGCTAATTTTCTACCTTAAAGCTATTATTTTAACCTGTGTACCATAACTCTCTGCCTTATTCAATTATCTTCAGTGTGGAATCTTATTACTCTTTGAAAATATAAATGTATGAAACACTGCAGTTCCCTTACTCCTGCTGCAGCAATATTATGTCTTATGAATGTAAGCAAGTCAGTTTAAGCAGGACTCCTAAGGGTCCACAATGGATATTTAGAATCAAATTATTCACATGAAAGTCTTCATTAAATGTCCTTCATATAATTACTTCACCTATCCCCCTTTTCCCTCAACTATGCTAACCAGGCTGTAATTAGTTTGCTGTAATACACTTTGAGGGTTTTTTTGTTCAACAGCAGTTGTAGGTTTCCTGTTTTCCAGTTCTCTGGAGTATGTCTTGTGAAGAGAAAATGAAGCTCTGTCTCCTTTGTCCTCTGGAAAGTTTGGAGCTAAATAACTGTTTAACAAATCTGCCATCTTCAGCCTTGTTGCCAATTCCCTACTATCACTTTTTAGTGGACCAATTTTCTCTTTTATGATCTGTCAAGTGAAAATATATGTGAAAAGTCCTTTATTTCAGTTGAACATTACCTGGCATTTTGGATGTTTGGTTTCCTTATTTTACACCTTTAACCAGAAAGAAACATGCTGCCATTTACCCTGGTAACAGAAGTTAGTAACTATTGAATTCATCAGGCATTTTATAGATTGCTACTTGAATGAAAGTTCTTTATCATAACCCCTGCTATAAGAAAGTGCTGATGCATTTCCCACCTTTCTCATCAAAAAGCTCTGCTCTGCAAGACTGATATAAACAGTTGATCTTCTGGGGGCCCTTTCCTGCCTTTGTAACCTATGAAGGGCTTTAGAGGGAATGGGTAGCACTCTATTGGAGAGTATGGAAGCTTGAAAAAATAGATAATAGCAATTACTGTCTTGTATCTGTCAAACTGAATAGAGAAATCAATTTACATTTAATAACACAATTCCTTCAGCAGCTATGAGAGTCATAGCATCTTAGCTGCTTCATCACATGTTTAGCTGGAGCTCTTTTATGAGGAAGTAATGATTCTTCTGAGATCACCACATGTTAAATCCCTCTGAGTTTACCATGAGGGAAAGCTTATTTTATCTAGGTCATACCTATATTATGAATGCTTTAAAATCAGAACATTGAAAATCTCTCATTCATTTGCAGTTTCCATATAAAATGGAGGATGGTTGCTTAAACTTAATAAGCCTATAAAAATCAGGCTTATCTTCTGTGTTCTTTGGTAGAATAACGTTACAAAAGAAGCTCACTTTCAAAACCTTGACAAATATCGAACAGATTATTACGCATTTTATAAAGGGGGCTGGTCCTCTTTAGGATGATACTTTAAAGCTTATTTTGCTCTGTCCTATTTCAGAAATTTTAGAGAATCTGTAACTCTGTTCCTACTGGCAGAGTGAGGAAAAGGAATCTGAAATTCATATGGGAAACATAAGCACTAGATCCTCAATCAGAAATTTCTTTTGAAATTTCTTCAGGTTTTGCATCTGTCTTTCTGAGGCAGAATCAGAGAATCTCCTGCGTTAGGAGGGACTCACAAGGATTGAGTCCAACTCCCAGCCTGGCACAGGACACCCCAGGAGTCACACAATGTGCATGAGAACATTGTCCAAACACTTCTTGAACTGTGTCAGGCTTGGTGCTGTGACCACTTCCCTGGGCAGCCTGTTCCAGGGCCCAGCCACCCTCTGGGGGAAGAACCTTTTTCTAATGTCCAACCTAAACCTCCCCTGATGAAACTTCAGGCCTCAAGTCCTGTCACTGGTCACCACAGAGCAGAGATCAGTGCCTGCCCTTCCTTTTCTCCTCACAAGGAAGTTGTACCTGCAGTGAAGTGTCCCCTCAGTCTCCTCTTCTGCAGGCTAAACAGACCGAGTGACCTCAGCCACGCCTCATACAGCTTCCCCTCAAGGCTCTTCACCATCTTCATTTCCCTCCAACGTATCCGCTTCCTGAGAGGTACTCATCTCAAAATCCCAAGTCTTGCTAAAAATAGGACTTAGACTATTACGTGAAAGTGTTAATCCAAAGAAGAGATGATACTTTTCTGTCAGAACAATTTTGTCAAAGAATGCTGATTTTCAGTAATATTAAAAACATCTTTAATAGCTTTGTCAAGATGATTAATAACAAAACCAGGTTTCTTAGGTATGGAAAAATAGTTTTGTTCTGACTTTTGTACAAAGTTATAATGCAGCATAATAATGCTAAATACAAAAATGTCTCAAATTATTAATGGATAGCAGGGCTAAATGTATTCTCAGAAGACTTGCAGAGGGCTGCTATGCAAGGGGACCTCAAAAGGGTAGAAGGGTAGATTGGCAGAAACCTTGTAAATCTAGTAAAACCACCTGACTGGGAGGGAATAAATCTATATGAACAACAGTATAGGTGCTTGTGTGGATGGATCTGGAGAAGTAGCTGAATGCTCTTGTGGCAGTCCAAGTTGATCATGTAGGAGGCTGTGTTGGCAAGGATGTAGCTGCTGGGTTGAGAGAAGGGATTGTTCCCTATTCCCCAGCACATGTGTGTTTAAAGTACTGTGCCTGCTTTTGCCTCTACCCAGTAGTAGAGACCAACAAAGTGGAGCCAGACGAGTGGACAGCTGCCAGGACAGTGAAGGGGCTGGATTATGTGACATGATTATGAGAAGACTGAAGGCTCTGGGAATGTTTATCCTGGGGTAGAGAAGGCATTTGAGACTGTTATCTGTAAGAGTCTTGTTAGGGAAGGTGGAAGACGGCATCTTCTCTGAGGTGCAGAAGACATTGTCAGTTGTAAATTGCTGCAAGTAAATCAAAGGTTATAAAGCAAAATTTTCACTAAGTAGTCAACTACTGGAACAAGTAATCTGGAGAGGCTTTGGAACTCTTGACTGGGCAATGCCCTAGTACCCTCACTTGACTCTGAAGTCAGTCTTAGTTTGAGCATAAAGTCAGATTAGATGGCACTTGGAAGTTCTTTTCAATCTAAATTACTCTGTGGAAAACTGTGGTAAAGTTTGATACAGAACTTGATCAAAATTTTTGGTAATACGGATTTGTTTTTCCAGAATGGGAAGAAATGTTCATAATTCTACAAGCAAAGAAAATGGTTGGAAAACTGTTCCCATCAAAATTGTAGTAAGGTTGCTCCTGATTCAATTTTAAAATTTTCACAAGTATAAATGAGTTCAAATGATACTTCTACCTCTCTTTTAGGTCAAGCAAATAGTGTGTTGTCATATGCCAGTGATAAATGTGCATCTTCCTCTTGTTTCAACCCATGACATGCTAACCAAAAAGGAGTAACATGAGTTCTGCAGCTGAACTCCAGTTTGTTAATCATATTTCCTAGGGCTGTGCTCACAGACCACAAGAGATGGGAACGCAGCCATGCTAAGTGCTCTACCAGCATATTGTATTGTTTTATATTAGAGAAAATGAAGTTTTTCTAAGTCACCTGACATCTGGAATTCTATAATAACAAAAACTGAAAGGGTTTTTTTTGCCCAAGGAGTGGGTTTGAATGGCCAATGAGTATTTTTCTACAGTTTATTCAAAAGCCAACTTACTTGTACGCACGTTCATGAAAATCTCAGCGTTCATTTAAAATCCTTGTGTATTCATAAAAATATTAATAACTGCATGATGGAATTAAGAATCTGCATGTAATGGTTTGTATTTTTTGGATTAGGTAATTTAAAAGGTGTTATTCTTGGATCCTGTTTGAAAGCTTAATACAATTTATATCACAGATCATGTGCTGCACAGAGTGCTTTAAAAGTTGTGCTAGTTCTACAAGTTAATTTAGAATGTTGGATCTTGTATTGCACAACTTGATTTTAATAGAGAAGGCTGGAAGTATTTAAAAGACCAATGTTATTTACTGAAGCAATTTGAGAATACTTTTAATGAAGTATGGATAAGAGGATTCTTCATACTGCTTGGAGAATTCATAAATAGGTAAAAATACTATGAATCAATCCCTTGGTTCTATGAAAGATCAGAATATAAGCAAAGAACAGCCCTGCTTTATTTTTCCTTTTAGACTAATGTTCTCTTTAGGATGCAAATATGCTCCGCAGGAGCACACGAAGTATTAGTTGTGTAGCTGGCAAAGGAGACAGGACCCTTGATAGTTGTTTAAGGAAATCCAAGTGAATTTTAATTCATTTTACAAAGAAAATGTTCTATTAGCTGTTACTTATTAATTTTGCTAATGTAGGAGCCAATGTTAAAAAAACCCAACAAACAACTTCAAGAAAAGAAACACAGTTGGTGTTGAAAGCCCTGATAAAATATGGAATAAGAAAGATTGTACTCTTGCATCTTAGGTGTGATGGAAGTCCTTGCCAAAGACCGCTTCAGTGATGTGCAAGAAACAGAGAGCAGGCTTCAGAGAGCCTTACCTGGAACTGGGGGAGGAATTGTAAAGTGTGTATTTCATGAAAATGAACAAGGTCATAGAAAGTAATTGTGAGATTGGCAGAGTCACAGGAGAGACAGCAGACAGGAACTAAAAATGAGTTATTAAATCATGTCCACTGTGTGATGTGAGGAGTAATATGTGTAAGCCAGAAGAGAATGAGACATTAAACAGGGAAATCAAGGGGTGGAAGCAGGTAAGAGGCATCTTAGAAACTGAAACGAGTGGAAGAGAGAGGGAAAAGAGAGCAGATGAGAAATATTTGCTTCAGGAGAAAGTGTTACAGAAGAAAAATGGGAAAAGAAAGCAAATGAGGGTAAAGACAAAAATAATTTTGTCAGTTTTGTGTGTAGGGAGAGAAATTAACAGATAAATGAACCAGAAATTCAAAAAACTTAGCATCCAGGAGTCAGTTAATTTAAAAAAATTGCAGCCGTTTGCTCAGAAAGATGTTTTTTATAATGGAGTAAGTCAGCATATTTATGGGATTTCCTCAAAGACTGCAGCATACCACAAATAAAGGAAGTTTATTTTGGAACAGAAGGTGTTGCCAAAAACGTGAACTGGTGCTCTTTTTATCATCAGCAAATGCCAAAGTCTGGGGAGATTGAACAGCTCTCTCTTCAAAAGAGAGCACTGAAAGCAGATGCCAGCTCATCAATGCAGCTGAGCTGAAGTCAGCAGGGTTGGATAGAAGAGTGGGAGGATATTAAGAGGGCCTTGCTGGATAGTGGTGGAAGGAGGTGGTCGAGAATTTGACAGCAGAGAAGACCAACAGATGAACTTTGGAAAATTTACAAAAGCAGTCACAGTGACGTTTTTGAGCCACTGAATGGCAAGAGATAAATTCTTTTCCTTCTTATTTAATTGCTGGTTTTACTGTTGCCGGTACATACTACACTGGTTAGTGTACAAAGCTGTACAAGAGCTTCACTGCTCACATCATTAGAAACCTAATTCACAAAGAAAAAAAACTAACTCAAAGCCATTTGTTTTCTTGCCAGTACCAGCTTCTGTTTCCAAGTAGCTCTGGCTTAGATACTTCTCATTCTCTTCTATAAAGTTGAATATCTGTATCCCTAGTAGATGCTTTTCCTCCCTCTCACCATCTCCAGTGCAGCTGACTGAAACTGTATATTCCACAAAGTGTTTCTAATGCCCTTTCCAGAGTGCTAGGAGCTGCTTCTGGTGGTGGCTGCCTTTTCCACAGTTGCCTGATTGATGGTTTATTCTCATCATAAGGTTAAACCACATACCCTGTCTGAAGAAGGGCACAAGAATGAATGAAGATGACAAAACAAGGACACAGCTACCTGAGATGGAAGGCTTATCATCAAGATTATAAAGTCCTATCAAGTCTTATTCTAGAGGTGCTGCTCTTTAGTGTAGTGTTGTTCTGATTAACTTGATAACAAAAAGGCCCTGCACCGTGAGTCTTGATACAGAGGCCTCCAAGAGTAGTAGGGTTCTTTGTCTGGAAGAGCTTGGTATGTAGTGAAATACATAGATTTTTCCTGGCACTGGTTTGAAAATGGCCACATCCAGCCAGGGAATCTGCTGATCTGGACACAATCACAGGAAGACTTGGTCTGATGTGTGCTTGCAACTGAAGGTGTCACTGAGGTATATGCACTGCTCTTCCTTTAGACCAGAGTAACACAGTCAAAGCCACCTGGGATATGTTGATGCTTACTGGCATAAAATTTCTTGGACACCTAGACAACTGGAGACTGTTTTCCTTTCAGGATTTGTCTTCTGCTTCAGATTTATACAGGAAAAAAAGAGTTAGCCAAGAAACACAGAGCTGCATTTCTAGCTTCAGTCCATTTTTTTTTTTTTTTAGCATTAGAAGTAATTTTCAAGTGTACATGTATTCTGTTACAAATTACATTCTTCAATTTGTTTAAATTCAGATCCCCTTCACTGATTTTTCAACTTGTTTAGCTAGCAGCACTATGCAGTTTGTGTCTCAGTAATGGCAGCTTTTTGGTCCAGGAACTCCCTTAGCAAAGGAAAAATTTGGATGGAACTTTCCAGTCACTGAGATCTTGCATCCATTTATTCCTCTCATGGCACAGAATTTTTTTCTCTCAGCTGCGTGTGGAAAGGCAATTCAAACACACTTAGCTCTGAGGAATCTAAAAAAGTCGTCCTGTTAAAAATGATGACAGAAGAGCCTGCCCTCAAAATTTTATATTGGAACAAAATTTTAGGAGTTAGGTTATTAGCAGGTGCTGTATGTTCAACAAGCAGATGGGATCAATAAAGCCTTCTAAATACATACCTCCCTTACTTTTACAATCATAATTCTGGATTTAGGGGAGTGTCTGTGTGTGTGTGTGTGTGTGTTCAAGTACAAACAACAACGTTGAATTTGTTGCTTACTAGTATCATTAGGAAAAGGTACTATTTGGACACTAAAGAAGTGAACTTTTTAAAACTATATAAATCCTAGAACTTACATAAAAGCTTAGAGAAACAGTAAGGCCTGGCAAAATACTTGACACACTTATTCTTTGTGTATTGTAATAAATCCAGTTCAGGAGTTGCAAATATATTTTTTCCCAAATAAGCTTTTTTTGGGATGTTTATGGAAGCTTGCACCATCATCCCACAAGTGAAATAATTGTGGGCTTCTGTGCCTTGAAGAGGCTGCTCACCTGAGACCCAAGAGACAGGGAGCAGCAATAGGATAGGGAAGAATAGGAAGGAAAGGAGAAGAGGAGGATTGAATAGAACAAGGTGAGAAACAGAAAAGACAACAGTGTGTGTGTCAGACTGAGGAGTCAAAAAGAAAAAAATCCAAGGAGGTGAAAAGAAAGCAAGTGTTATCCAAACTGGGGAATAAACAATAAGTGGTGGTAGAGTGGGTGTGAGTGTGTTTACATTCAGGCTGGGTAGTGGTTTGGACCCTAGGAGCTAATGGGAAATGAATGCCTGTCCCAGGGGAATTTTTCAGGTATTTATTTTTCTTCCTGTGTTGGGATGATAATTGAAACACAACCTTTCAGTGTCATGAAAAGCTTTGTTTTGAACACGCCAATGAATCAGGTTTAAGCAAGATGTTTGTACCTGTGGTGAGCTGCATTGCTGTGGTCTCATTTGAGCTACAGCTGAGACATGCTCTCTACTCTGTCTGATATGCCAGAGTTCCAACAGGCCTGCATGGCTGCCTGAAAAGGACCTCAGTGCATCTCAGGAAATGTGGTCTGAGCTCCTGTGTCTATACTGGGATCCATAAAAATATATGCAGGTCAGCTCATCTTAATGAAATGTAGGAAGCTCCACATATACCGTGAAAATACATAGCTTTATAGCTGGGCATATACTGAAGTTGGATTTACTGAATTGTGTTTGGCAATTTGCAGACATGCTTTATCTGAATTTTCCTTTGCACTCTAGCATAGATTTTTCTGTTTGCTGTTGTACTTATTCTTCCCTGACTATTAATGTTACTTATCTTTTTCATTTCTTTGTACCTTCACATCCTTCTACTTCTTGTACTGTGTCTAATTTGTGCTTTCTCTCCCATGTTTTTCCTCATAATCCCTTTTTTCTGAATTCCAGTGTTCTCCTTCACAATCTGTCTTCTTCTCAGCACGGTCCACCTCTTGTTTCTTTCCCTCCCATCTCTGTGCCGAGGCATTCCAATACAGAAGGCTTTATTCAAGAAAAATAGTAAAAAATAGGGACTGTCTACCTTAAAAGTTACTCTTAATTTTTTCTATGTCTGTCTACATGGGAATTTGTTGTGCTGTGAGTTTACATACTAATTTACAATAAATTTATGGCACAGTGAATAAGCCTTAGGCACCTAAACATCCTGGTAGTTTTCACAATGTTACGCATTGTGCTTTCAGGTTTATAGCCTTACAGTTTAAAAAATGCACGTGTGCTAAAATGTGCTTTTAGTTTTGGAATATTCAGATTTTTAAGCTCAGTGAAATTAGAGTGTGTCTCTTTTTTTTTTTTTAATGAAAATGCTTGATTGTCTTGCAGATCAATGCAAATATGCATGTTTAATGCTTCCATCCTTTCATGTTTAATGCTTCCGTCCTTTCATGAAATTACTTGTAATTCTGAGCACCAGCCTAGTATTCTTTAACTAGTTGAAAATGTGTCATGTAGGGCTAGAAGATGCTTAAATCTACAGGAGATAAATTGCTCCTAAAAAAAAAATGGGGTAAGGAAGGCAACTCAGACATGCACAGCTTCCCACTTGGAATATAATGTTCTGTGCTCACTACAGAAATCTACATTAAGGTAGCTTTCGTGAAACAGCCTTATTCTGGCTGTGGGACTGAACTTTTGTGGCAAACAGAATCCCAAAGCTGGAGCTAGGCTCTGTACTTCAAAGCTAAGATCAATGTCAAAAACTGCGACTGGTAACTTGTCTCAGACCTTCAGTTCTGTAGGATAAAATGTTATTAGATGAAACTTTATCTCTTTTAAAGGGCATCAGCAAAAACAGGAATAGGGTTGTACATGTTCTTTAACATAAACTAGTCCTTCTTCCCTGCTGTCTGCTTTGGTCCCTTCATGCTGCTTCCATCTAAACGTATATCCTTGCCTCCTTGATCTTCTTTGTGGTAGGTAGATACAGCCATAATAAAGTATGCAGTGGCTGGTCCATCACTGCCTTTAAACTCTTCATAATTGCAAGTATTCAAATTGTCTTCGATTCAGACTTTAATGCTCTATTTGTTTGCCTTTATAAAGGTTTTTTGTCAGTGTGCAATTCTCCTTGGCAAGCATGCTTTCCTCCTGGATTTGTAACATGGTTTAGTCATGGTAACCAAACTACGATTTCAGTGAGACTTTAAATAGTTTAAATCTCAGTAAACTCAATACCAGTGTTCATGTGTTGATACTTGTTTTCTTCCAGTGTTTGTCTAAACATTCTTTTTTTTCAGTTGCCAATGAGTTCATTTTTCTCTTTATTTCTTAAAAATGAGGATGTACTTCCATGGGCCTGAATCTCCAGGATAGCATTTTTTAAATGTTTATTCATGTAGTTATTTTCATTATGTGGTTGGAAAAGAGACACTGTGATCTGCCTGGTTATGTCAATAAATTTGGATCAATGTCTTCAAACCCAAAAGCTTAAAATGAGACTCTGAGCTCTTAAGGCCTTGGGCATCTTGTGAAATTCAAGTGCTAGTATGCTTGATGAAATCTTAAAAGAGAAGGTAAAAATAAGTTCTATTTGTTCAGTGTTTTACTCTTTACCAGTTTTACACCACTATTAGGATGATCAGTTACTTATTCCACAGTAAACCGTTGCATTAACTTTTATGTAAATGTAGGAAGATGTATAAAGTAGGCCATTTAACTATAATAAATTATTATATAAATATAGTATACTGACTGTAAGATGCATAGTTTTGGTTACTTATTTTAGGCAACACCCAGAACTTCAGAAGCAACTTACTTCTGAATATCAAACCATGTATTTATGAGCCTAAATACCCATATAAAGTCAATTAACTACAACTTAAATTAGCTTACAGGACTTAGTACACACAAGTTGTAAGTTCAGTGAGAAGGTGGACATTTCCGTATATCTTATCTGTGTTTAAGAACAATCTTAAAAATAACAAAATTCAGCTTGGCATGGGCCTTGAGTGGTCATCCTATCCAACTTCCCACTCTAAACCATGATCAGTGCTGATCTCAGATAGGTTTTGTTAGGCCTTTGTACAGCTAGGCCTTAAAAACCTCCAAGGAAGACTGTGCAGCATGTGTCAACCTTCAGCTACATTTCAACCATTTGTTTTTTCTTTTATGTACATAAAACCTCCTCTGCTTCAATCAGGATCATTGTATCCTGGTGTCCAGCAGTGCACCTCTGTAAAGATCTTGGCTCTCCCATCTAAATCCCATTTCAGGTAGTAGAAGACTGCTGTCAGGTTTCCCCAGCAAAGCCTCACTTCCTCAGCTTCTGTTCACAAGGCATATGAGCCTCCCGACAAGACTGTCTTTGCAGTCAGCTCTTGCCTCAATATCTCTTTGGTACTGGGAAGCACACATGGATCAAGAATTTCTGAAACAGATTCCAGACTTGATCAATTTTCACTATAGTAGCTACCTTTCTTGAGCTCTCTCTCTAGGCAGAGTCTTGGGAGATTCAGTTGTAGAGTGGTACAAAGAGAAGGGATTGAATACTTCAATACTTTAAATATATCTGCTGTCACAAAAATCACCTGCCCTTGAACAAGAGGTCCCTGTATTATTTCTTTATTTTTCCATTAGTATAGGGGTAGAAGAGCTTCTTGTCGCCCTTGTTCCTCATTGGTTTCAATTGCAATTGCGCTTCAGCTTTTCTAATACCTTTCCAGCATGGCCAGGAGATTCCTCTATATTTCCTTACTTCCTGCCTTAATTCCAACTCCTGTATATGGTTAGTTTGTGCTGGAGCTCAGTCCTTGTTTGATAAAGCCAGTGTCCTCCTATGTTTGCTACTTTTTCTGAACATCAGTTGGACCACTCTTTGTGCTGTGGAGAGATTGTCCTAAAAGTCTCATCAGTTCACTCGACATCATTTTTTCTAATGACCTGTCCTCCACAAGATCCTATCTACCATCATTCTTCACAAATATTTTCACCCTTAAATTAACCTTTGGACATTTTAAACCTGATTATAAGTAGTCCATCTGTCTGTCTGATTCCCCTTGAGACTATTTGGGTTGATTCCTTCTTTCCCCAAATTGCTTCTTGTCCCCCTCAGTGCATGACATTAAGTATACATTAGGTTTTACAAACCTTGTCACTTCTTCCATCCACTCAGGGAACAGGGTTTCTCCAAGGGTTTTTATTTTGCCTTTTTCTTTTTTTTAATGGCTTAATAATGGAAGATGGCAAGCGCTTTTTTGTAATCTCTCTCTTTCTCTTGTAATATCTGTCTTTCTCTGAAGAAACTCATTGCAGTCACAGTTGAAGATTCAGGGAGAGAAAATCTGTCTCTAAAAAAAAAAAACTAATCTAACCCAACTGATTATAATGCATATTTGTCATGCTTAAAAAAAAAAATATCCTTCTTGGTGAAGGATTATAAAGGTAATGCTAAAAGAAATAAATTAGCTCTGGCAATATGGATGTTTTACTCTAGCCTGCTGTTAGTTTGCAATATTTCAGCATGATGATTTTCTTATGTGCCTTTTGTTTATACAAATTGTTGACTTCTTTCCCTCCCGCTTGGTGCCTGCTGAGCATATGCAGCACAATTTTTGAAAATTTATACTTTGTTTGGAACTCTCTTTAATCTCTGGTTTTAATGGATTTCATGCTAGCTGCAGCACAACTGAGGGAATACAAGAAAAATTAGTGAGAGACAAGTTGATCAAGGCAGTTTGATAAAGGGTGACTTAATGAGACCTTTATGAAACTGTTCTTTGGAGGGTTTACTCCAGTTTTTATTCCACATGCTCTTCCACACTTTCACAGTTAACTGGACAAGATGTTTTGTTCGTGAGATAATGTTCAAGTAATGAATTTTTCTTGCATTTACAGTAAGAATGTTGAAGCTACTCAGACAGAAGTCATATGTAATCCCTCTTCCATCAAAGCAGAGCTGGATGGCCATTTTGTTGAACATGAATAGCTCCATTAGTCCTCTTCCAACAGCCTCACTATTAGGAAACTACAATATCCTTTAATATAAATAACATCTTTAAAAAAAAAAAAAAGCCAGATTAGAAATGCAAAGTCAACAGTAAAAAGACATGCTCAGCCCATACTGCTTCAATGATTGTCAATGAAAACAAACATACTGCTTTCCGGGAAATAAACTATAAACTCCTAAAATGCAGACTGTGGAATCTGAAAAGCTTTCATGTAAGAAAACAGCACAGCAGGATAAAGGTCTTCCAAAGTTTTATGTTGATATCACTGTTTAGTTGTGTCTGTCCAGTTTTGTTCAATAAATAGGCTTGATTCTGTTATTAGAATGTGCTGTTTCGAAGTGATTATAATACCAGGCTGTCCTATGAATAACATATTTATAGGTGTGTCTGAGCCTTAGTTATACTGATTTCAACCTACCATGCCTGTACACATATTTGAATTTGCATCAGAACCATGAATCATGTGGCACCAACAGCAATCCCTCTCCCTGGCCGCCAATTTCCTTAAGAAAAGCAATGTATAGAAGCTGTATCCCCTAGGTGCCAGCTCTTTATGTGCTTGCTGACTACAGCTCCCCTACACCTAGACCTCTGTGGTGCAGGGAACAGACCACATGGCTGACAAACAGGTGTCTAGTGAGCCCAAAGCATTATAGGCCCTAAATTCTAATAGAGTTACTCAAAATTTGATGTTACTAAACTGTTTAGATGCACCTGCAAAATGTTTGCATTACAATGAAGAGAGAGCTTGGGGGGTTTTCATACAGTTCTATTTCTCTTTTTAATCAGTTAACTGAGACCTCTATGCCCCACTGGCAGTTGCAGATGTCTGCTTTTCAGGCCAGAGCTCTGCTGTTTTCTCCCTACCAAAAAGCATCACGTTCCTGAGCTGTGCTTGTTCAGAGATGAGCAGAAAACCTATGTTCTCTAGCAAACCTTTTGGCAACTGACATTAATAAGAACCAGTGGCAAATATGTTCCCTTATAGAAAAATTCCCCGGTGTGAGGATTTGGGTATTCTTTGGGAAGTAGAGCCAAGTAGCCGGCAGAACTCTTGCCTGGTGGTACATACACCTTCAGAGTTCATGTCCCATGTTAGATTTTGGCAGAGTAGACCAGTTTCATATGTATCTATTTATTTTTTTGAATAAAAAGTGTTGATCAAGTGTTATATTCATCTAACTTATTATAATGCTATTAAGGTAAAGAAAGAAAAATACAGTGATCAAATTGCCATATATTGTTTTCAATTTGCTTACAGTATCAAGTTTTAATTCTTTGCCAAGGGGAGCAACATTATACTGGTAAAATGCCTGTTCCTGTCACAGTTAGCAAAAGAGCTTTTCCAAAGCCTTAATCCAAGCCAAAGATTGGATTGTACAGTAAATCATGTTTTGAACCCAATGACACTTTTTCAAAAGAGACTTTGTGGAAGTGAGACTTCAACAAACACACACAAAAATGTGTTGACTAATAAGATGAAGCAATGAAAGGTAAAGTTGTCATTTCAATGAAAAAAGACTAAAAATAGTTTGAAGCACTTCCATCTGATTACTCAAGAACTTTAATTTAGGTAGTTGTTGGCAGGCCTTCAAGTCTTGAATCAGCACCTCTCTTCTTGGTAATGATTCTAAATTTTCTTTGTGCAGAAAGACTAGGGCAGGGAAATGCAGAGTTTTTTAGCTATTGTACAGCAGCATCGTTTGAATAGCAGGATGGCAGAAGCTCCTTTTCTTTCTTCTATTTTGCTTTGTTTTTGTGGGAATTACTTCTCGTATTCTCCAGTTCATGAGCAGATGTAGCTTCTGGGCTAACTGTGTGAGTCCAGATTAGTCATTTCAGTCAAATTCCTTTTGGAGAACTGTTAATGTCAATCCGGGAAGCCTCATCACTGAACAAACCTCAATTTTGGCAAATAGACTACATGTAAGAGGATTTTTAAAGTATGAGTGTGGTGTGTCTGCTACTGGCTGGATGCTGGGTGCCCACCAATCCCCTCTATCACTCTCCCTTTTCAGCTGGCCAGGGGAGAGAAAATAAGATGAAAATCTCTTGACTCAAGATAAGGACAGGGAGAGATCACTTAGCAATTGCTGCCGTGGGCAAAACAGACTTGATGAAATTAATTTATTGCCAGTCAAATCAGAGTAGTGTCATGAGAAAATAAAAGCAAATCTTAAAATACCTTCCCCTCACCTCTCCCTTCCTCATGTTTTCATCTTCACTCCCAATTTCTCTATCTACTCACTCTCCCAAGTAGTTTAGGGGGATAAGGACTGGAGGTTGTGGTCAGTTGTCTGTGTTGCTCTTCACAGTTTTGTTCTGCTTCGGCATGGGCTCCCTATCTCAGGAGACAGTTCTCTGCAAATTCCTCCCAAAGGCTACAGTTCTTCACAAATTTCTCCAGCATGGGTCCCTTCCATGGGGTGCAGTTCCCTAGGAATAGACTTCTCTAGCATGAGTCCCCCACGGGTCCACATGCCCCGCCAGCAAGCCTGCTCTAGCACAGGCTTTACACGGGGTCACAGCCTCCTTCAGACATGCATCTGCTCCAGTGGGGGGTCCTCCATGGGCTGCAGGTGGATCTCTGCTCTATTGTAGACCTCCATGTGTCTTGGTTTGAAAGACAGATGTCTGCTAAGGAAGGCCGAAGCCTCCCTTGGAATGGAAGATGCAGCCCCCTTCCCTCCCAATTATTATTATAATTTTGAAATTAAGGGGCTTTCAGGCAAAGATATGGGAAATAGGATAACAGTTCTTTATATAATATATAAACAAGGCAGGGAGAAAAACCAAAACAAAGCACTGTTTTAAAACTGACAGAATCAGATACGACCTGACACCCTGTTAGTCAGGGTAGCAGTGGCAGTCCAATAAGATGGTGGCTGCAGTCCTCCTGAAGTGATGGATGTGGTTCTGTTGGAGCAGTGATCATGCAGAAAGGTCTGGTCTTCCTGGGAAGGTCCAGTGGTAGCTATTATCTCTTGACCTCTGGGAATCCAGTGGGAAAGGCTGCTTATGGTCTTCAAAATCTTAGTTTATATCCAGGACAGAATGCTTGGTTCCTCCCTCTGGGTGGAGCATCTCACAGTGGGATGGTGAGTCCTGAGATAAGGCACTGATGGGCCATTAACAGGAGATAGTCCAGGATCGAGTTATCTCTGAGTCATGGGCAAGGTATTGATGGACCCATTAAAAGAAGATGGTCTTGAGGGAGGAGGCAGGGAGCACTGCTCCACCTGGTTTTAACAGCTCATGAAGATGGTGATAGAATACATGCTTTTGGGCACATCTTACATTGTAACCTAGGACATCATGAGCTGCCTGGCTCTCCATGACCTTCACCACAGGCTGCAGGATAATCTAGGCTCTGGCACTTGGACCACTTTCTGACCCAGTTTCCTCACTGACCTTGCTGTCCATAGGGCTATCTCTCTTACCTATTCTCAGTCTTCTCTTCTCTGGCTGCAAGTGCTCTTGCACAGTGACTTTTTCCTCTGCTTAAATATTTTAGCCAGAAGTGCTGTCCCCGTTGCTGATGGTCAGCGGCAGATCCCTCTTGGAACCATTTGGCACTGGGTGTACTGGACACAGGGGGAAGCTTTTGGCACCTTCTCACAAAAATTACCCCTGTAACCTCCCTGCTGTGCAAAACCAATGCAAAAAGACCAAACCATGCCATGCAAACCCAATGCAATAAGAAAGATCCAAGGTATCTGAGATATATTATCAAGAAGGCTATTTATTACATCCTTTCCTGTCTGGATGTGATAATGGATGAGACAGCCACAATAAGCAAAAATTTGTGTTTGATATTAGATGCCTAATTGTCTATCTATTTGTAGTTATCTTCAAGAGAATTTTTGAACAATTCAACCTTTCTTAAAATTCTTAAGGCTGTTCTAGTAGGGTACTTGTGGGGATTCAGAATGTTGCCAGGAAGGATGGCTTTTGTTGGTGTGAGGAGACGGGCGTACCCCAGCTCTGGCAGTGGGCAAAACAAAAGAGCAGGAGACAAATAAAAGTAGGATAGTTAACAGGAGATTAGGCAAAGAGGTTGTAATCAATAGCTGTTGGAGAGGCTAAAGATGTAATCCTAGAAGCTGAAGTTTGTGGTTGTTGAACTGCTAGTTTTGGAACAGTATATAGGATGTCCTTTGTACCATAAAAGTTGGCTTTGCATGTACCTGACGGAGTCAGTATTTCAATCACTGACAGGTACTAATATGGAAGTGAGCATTGACAGAAAAACATGACCTTGTAGGTTGTGGCAATGTCTACCTTGAACTGCCTTTGTATGAAATAAACTCTCCTTTGAATTCCTTTTCCTAGAACTCGCTTCAGATTCAAGTCAAAGTGAGACTTCTCATCACCCTGACTTTCTTAAAAGTGGCACAGTTCTGCAATACACAGCTCACAAATAAAATTTAATCTTCAAAATGGAAATGTTTTACTTCTGTAAGACTTTGTGTGAGTAATGCCATTGAGTGATACTCAGAATAGTGTTTTGAAAAAGTCATTCAGTAATTTCATCCAAATTATTTACTGGGTGTAAAATATGACGGATAACAAATGGATGCCCTTGGAAAACAAAGGAGTACAACATCTGGAGTGCAGTTTGTAATCCCAGAGGTATGATTGTCTCATACTGCAATTGAGGGCCTGTGAAGGTGAAAAGCAGAGGAGAATCAGACATGTAGTACAGTCAGCAGATCAGTCAGTAGATGTGGTGTCTGCAAAGAATCTCAGTCTAAAATCTTTTCACTGCCTGTCTCAGACGCAGATACACACATGGCACAGACAGGAAGAATGGCCTGAACAATAGCCACCGGAAAAAACAAATACCAGGTGTTTGAACCATATGGAATCGTGAACTCCCATAAAAAGGCACACGTTTGTAGGTTCTGGGCAGTATATAACAAACTAAATAAGCCTATGTCCATTTATGCTTCAAAGTGTTGTTAACAAACTTTAGCGAGGTAGTTAATTGCCTGTGAAGTATTTATGTTTTAATTCTGGGTAGCTATCTAACACAAGTAATACTTGTTTTACAATTTAAGTATTTTTTAAAATGTTAGTTTGTATATATTTCTCTGTGCACATAAACACATACATATAGTGAGAGATAGAGGCACACAATACCAAATGCTATTAGAAAGAATTTGTTGAATGAAATTGAGTATATTTCAAATATTGAAACTGCTGGAATTTGCCTTGACTCAGAGTTTTTAAGTCTTCTGAGATGTTGAGGTTTCTCACTGGTAATATTATACAAGTATTATTTATGTATATATGTATTTTCAGATTGATTTATTCTACAGCTGCAGTGAAATGTATTTGCAAATCACAAACTGTATATGTGCAGTTTGGGTTAACAGACAATCAAAAGCAGCTTGGTTCCAATTATGATGGTTTGAGTTGGTCCCTGATGTTCTGTTTTCAAAACCAAATTTCACTGCACATATTCACTTATGAATATACACTCATGAGAGTAATGTGTAGAATTTACCTTTTTTACTTTAGTCTCAAAAAACCCCAAATACAACCTGACATAATCTTGAGCTCACTAGACTTAAATTTGCTTTTATTTGAAGGGGGGGGAAAATACTTTTATATCCGATGCTCCTTTCCCCATGTATGGGGAGTCAGTATTGATGCAAGGAAAAACAGTGGGGATAAAGCAATAGAGAGCTGAGAAAAGATGAGAACAAGGTGTGGTGGTTTGGGGTTTTTTTTGTTTGTTTAATTGTGGCAATTCCTCCTTCGCACAATCTTGGAAATCAAGACTTACTGTCTCCATTGGTCACTGGAACTGTTCACCCACACAATTATCAGGATTGCAACCTTGAATTGTGTGCCTTAATAACAAAGGTGTAAATGTGTTTTAAAAAGGAAAGAGACAAGTGGACCAATGTAATAATGCAAGATTATTCAGACAGAAATCCTGCTGCAGTTCTGCACGGTTGAAGAGTTCTTTGTTGCTCTGGAAGTAATCCCTTCCCCTTCCTTTTTCTTACAAGTAAAATAAATGAAGTAGAGAAAACAGAATGATTTGGGAAGTATGCTTAAAAGACAGGTGGGAGAACAAAATTTGCTAGAAGAGAGGTTAGTACAGACCAACTAAGGGTCTTCCTTAGCTGTGTTGTGTGTTTTTCTGCAGAAGTATTTTTAATTCCACTGTGACTTTAGTTAAGAGCTTTGAAAATGCCTAACTTGTTAAAGCACAGTACAGAAGGCAATAGGGAATCATTACAGTGACTCATAAGGCATAGGATACCAATACTGAAATAAAAATGAGTTGTTCCAATTTCTGTGTTTCAAGCAGTAATTCTGCAACATGTAGGACTGCTTTATGAAGCACAATCTTTTTCTTTAATAAGGAGATAATCGAAAACAAGTTAGCTGGGCTTGAGAGAACCAACAGTGTTTCTCCTGGCTGGCTGAGGATCATAAACATTTTTTTGACAAGGATTTAGAGAAAGCTCTGGCTGGATGAGGTCATATAATACAAGCTGGTCTTCCTAACCCCAAATATATATCTGATGTGATGATTCTACACTTCGGGAAATATCAGCTGAAAAAACCTCTTGGGTTCTTTTTGTTACTGCTTTGACAGCAACTGGTGTCTTGAGACACTAGGAAGGAAAAAGTGAGCCTGACAGGATAGGAATGAATTCCCTCCATGACAGAAAGAAACTGCTGCGTGTAAGGAGGTAATACACCAACTGCAGGAGAGTGAAGATAAATAAGAATGTATATGAGGACAATATCTTTTCTATATAGAGTGTCTACGGGCATTAGTCTTCCTTTAATTTTTTCCTCTTGTCTCTTACTTTCTTCCTGCCATGAAGCATACTTTTTTCAAGTTTGCATGTTTGTTGTTTAAGTAGGTTTTATTATGTATATATTCATTGTATTATGTCTTTTTTACCATTTTGCATATAAACCCCATATTGAAACATCTCTCTTAATCCCACAGCATCTTTCGATGCCCCTGAGAGGTTTTTTAAATGGATGACATGGACATAAATCCTTATGCAACCTACTGGAGGCCCCAGAAAGCCTGAGCTGCTCTAAACCCCACAGAAAGCAATATTATATGTCTAGGGGTTGACCTGAAAGGATCTCTTATCACCCTGGACTTATGGGCTTGGATTTTAATGCCTTGGATTGAAAGCTCATATTGTGATACTGCTTGGTTTCTTTAGCTCTGCGAGTGATGTGTATAAAATGGCAAAACATAGATGTCATTGAGGTCTGTCGGTATTTTGAAGGAGTCGAGTTTTTACCTGGGAATCGTGTGTTCAAGAAGGTACTGTTCAAATCATTAACAATGACTGTGATTAAAATGATTTCCGTGCTTTTTTGGTGATTTTGATTTTCCTCATCAGCTTGTTCTTCACGATGGCTTCTGCTTTGACACTCCTAAACCTTAAGTCTAAAAACCAGATTAATTTTGCATTAGCAATTTACCTTAGACTTGTGAATAAAATTATTTCATTGCTTTGTGATTCAGCCAGAAAGTAAGAAAATGGAGATGAGAGTAGATAGAACAAAAACTTCCAAACACAGGCTTGTATTTGAAAGGTGGTTTATTTACAGAAATAGAAGACAAATGTGGAATACGGGGTAAAAGAAAGATAAAACCTGATGTAGGGCAGTGATAGCCTAAAAGAAAAGTGAAAATACCTTTGCTTCTATTTTCCTGGAATCTGTAGTTACATGTCTTAAAGGCAACCTGTCTAAGGCTTCTTGGACTGTTTGCTGGCAAAAGATTTCATAAAAACATGAGCAGAAATTAAATGTTGATTTTTGCCATTATGTAGAGGAAAAAAAGCCTTAGTTGCAAATAAGACCAGGTATTTCTCACTGCTACAGCTATCATTTTGAATTTTTTTCAACTGAAAAAATACAACGTGGAAAAAAAAAATCTTTTGGCTTTTTACACTGTTGATCAAAATGAAGGAGTGGTGTTAGAGAAGGAAGGAAGAGAAGAACAAACAGGTTCTGTAGAGGCGTGCATGCTCTCAGTGGCTCTGTCAGTCACATTTCTTCAATCTGATCTGAAGAAAAGAAACCCATTAAACTCTCAGTGGAGAGATAACTTTTCTGATCCTTAGGTGAACAGCAAATACATACCTCCCAGGGAAGTTGGACAGTATCTTAAAGTAAGGGCAGCAAACTTGCACAAATCAGAAACCCAGCATAGTTCCCCTCTGGACTTTGGGAGTCTTTCGGGCCCCTCTTTTCCTCTCTGTCAAGAATCAGTGACATCCTACCATATTTCACCTATACCTGCCTAATTAACCAGTACCTTTCTTTTCCAGATAGACCTACCATCATGCCATGGCAATGCCATTTTCTTTTTTCTTTCTTTCTTTCTTTCTTTCTTTCTTTCTTTCTTTCTTTCTTTCTTTCTTTCTTTCTTTCTTTCTTTCTTCCTTCCTTCCTTCCTTCCTTCCTTCCTTTCTGTCTGTTTTTTCCTCTGTTTTTTTTTATCTTTATGGTTTAGTATTAATACCAGTTGAGATGAGTGGGAATAAGCACATATTATTAGGAATTACTAGCTTCACTTGGATACCACTACACTGGTTGGTATACTCATTAAAATCTGAAAATTACCTTCACTTGTGTCCTGGGGTGATATTGTGAAGCTGCTTTATTCCTTAACCATCTGTTCAATGCCCAAAGCCGCTGTACCTTTGGGATGGGCCCAGGGGGCAGGGCCGGAGCTGCAGGACCCGAGGGCAGGTCGGACGGGCTGGGGATACGGTCTGGGCTGTGCTCTGGAGGGAGTGCACTGGGGGCACTGCACTGCTCCTTTGGGTTTGTTTTTTCCTTTTTTGCGTTCCTGCTAGCTGGAAAAAAGGTTTTGGTTTTTTTCTCCCTTCCCTCCCCCTGGTCTCCCTGCCCTCCTTCCCTTCTCTCTGGTCTGGGGGGTTCATGGGGTGGCCCCGGCTGGTCCATCCTGAGGAATGTCGAACCGTTTCACCTGCTGGGAGGAGGAGGAGGATCGGCGTGGGAGGATCAACAGGTTTTTTCCATCTGCCCTGCTCTGGGCTGCTGTGTGGACTCCCCTTCCTGATGCCTTAAATGGCTATCTAGAAACAAAGACTAGACTGGAATAAAGGAGGTATTTATTTGAAAGGCCTTCATATGTACACTTTGAGCTCCAGAGGGTCCTGCCTCAGTGGGTACCAAAATGGACGACAGGTCACAAGTTCTTCAAACTGTTATATCAGCATAAATTCACCAACCAGAACCCAGCCAATGATGGAATTTCCCTAAGCTTGCCCCCCTCTCCCCAGGATGATGGTTTGCAATTCTTGGGCCTAGGATGGTCTGGGTGTCCTTGGAGAGCAAGCTGGAGAGGCTTTGTTATGTTTATCTTAGCATAAGAGAACAGCACTTAACAAGCTACAGGAAACTTCAGAGTTACACTAGCAATACAGGATTTGAAAAATATAAAAGTTAAAACTAAGACATCATTCCTCTTCCCAGAGACTGGGAGGACCAGTTGCCAGCCTATTTTTTTTTTTTCCTTCTCCAGGCATTTGTTGTATTTTGAGTTTTTCTGTTCTGCCCTGGTTTGTTTTGTGTTTGTGTTAAGAAACAATTGGGGTTTTTTCCACTTTTCACATGCTATTATCAATTCGTCCCATTGGAAACGAAAGGGGGAGGCCCATTCCCTTTGGAGGAGGCACTCCTTCTGGAGCATTTCCTCCTAAAATTTTGTCTCCAAAACTGAGACAATTTGTATAACTCTTTCCATCAAAATCATAGCATCTAATCTAATAACTTAACAAAAACCTACAGAACAGATGAGTCTTACATTCTCTTCACCCCTCAGCCAAACAGCCGCAATAAACAACTTCTAGTGCTAAATGTGCCACTTAAGATCTTTGTACATTTTCCTTGTTCCCTCTCTTGCTGTGTTTTTCTTGTCTTTCTCTGTTTGAACTCTGTCAACGCTGAAGAAAAAGAACGTCTCAATCTGAACAGCCAAAACTGTGGAAGGGCAGTGAAGCAAGACCTCATCACCTATGAACTGGCAGTGAGAGATGTACACTGCATACCTAATAGCCCCTGCAGAGCATCAGATTGATCACCTGCACGGCAAGTGCTGTACAAACATGTTATGAAGGAAGACAGTCCCTTCCCCACAGAAGGTTCAGCTGAATGTCTCTCCTGTCTACCTTTTGTTCACTTTCCTGTGCCCACTCCAATTACTACTACTGCTCTTGTTCCTGTTCCCTGTTGACTTTCCACTCTTCTCAGTCTCTTTATGAAAAGTAAATGATCCTTTCAGACAACTTTGTTCTACTTCTTGCTCCATTTCAAGTGTCTCAGTATGGAGCTAGTATGTTTTGTTCAGGCATCACCATGGTAGATCTCAGCTGGAGTAAGGAGGACACAGTGTGGGGAAATGTCTCTGGGACCTGGTGTAGTTTGTGTCACCTTCTGAAATTTGAAGATAAGTAAATGAGGAACAAAGAATTAATATATGATCTTGTAACAAGCTTAAAAAACAAACAAATCAAGAAACAGGACACAGGTTGGACAATCAGAGAAGGGGCTTGCATGTAGGTTACACCTATGCTGCAATTGCAGTCATATTGTGATAGCTGTAAGTAAAAACATAGAGAAAGTCTGTCCATAAGTCATGCAAGATGCAATTGCTGCAGCAATGACAGCTGACTTTTTTTTTCCTCAGAAAGGACATAATTATTAATGAGTCTTTGATGAGTGGTTTTAGCAGTGAATCCCCTTTTGGCCTCCTCAAATAGAGTTGCTCTGAAATTGCAACTTTGTACCTTGCAAAGAACACTGAAGGAATGAATTTTGACAAACTTACTCAGTACCTCAGTGGGAAAATTTTGGAGGACAAGACACATGGATATTATCAGTGGTAAAAACTTCTAATCAGTTCTTTAATCCCAAAGCTAGCAGCCAAAACCTCCAGCTTTCAGGAAGTTAAAGAAAGAGCTCGAGGCTTGGTTTTTGGCTTACAAATGCTTTTCCACTGAGATTATTGGGGAAAAAGTAGAAAAGTATTTTAAGGACTTAAGCCTTTGCTGGTTTGCTGTTTTTATGCTAAATTCTGGGAACTACATTAAAAGTATTGTAAGTTTACTGACTGCTGGAAATATTGCACACTAACAAGTGAGTGAACAAATGCAATATGTTGCCTCACATATTGGTCAGTTTATATTGTCAAGGGCAGTACAGCTTTATAGTCTTTAATCTTCATCTCTTTGATCCCCAAGATGGGCCACTGACAATAGTTTCCATGTCAGAGTAAAATCTCTGCAGAGATTTTACTGGGAGTAGAGGATTCTGTGATTAACATGCAGAATGATCCAGGTGATGGATACAGCAGGAATACTTGGCAGGAAGGAACAAGAACACTGAACAGCTCCTGTTGAGGTACTGTGATATTACACAAAAAACATACAAAAAGAAAACAGGTAGTGGGACAAGTGGGGATTAAAGAGATGCTTCTTTTCTCTCCTTTTTTTAGCCAGCTTGAGAACTCGTTAGGATGAAGGTTTCACAGAATAAGAATATTCTAATTTGGAAGGGACTCGCAAGGACCATCAAGTCCAACTCTGAAGTGAATGGCCCATACAGGGATCAAACTCGCAACCTTACCATCATTAGCACCATGCTCTGATCAACTGACCTAACCTTTGTATGGTAATCTAGCTGTATGCATACTATAACTTCACAAAAAGTGTTTATGGGAGATTTTTAGGTGTGTTCAATTTCTCTTTTTCTTTCCTGCATGAAGAAAAGCTGATAAGGAACATTTTTGTTCAGGAATAAAAGACACTTGAAGGTTTAAGAAAAATATCAGAATTAAAGCTTAATACAAACTTTTTGTACTAAAAATATCATATATTTTACCTAATTTTTCCATTTCATTACTCATAGTTAATTTCCCCAGAACTAGAAGCTAGTACATTCATGAGTAAATTTTTTTTTTCCCCTAAGATCACAAGTACTCTTTTGAAGAAGTTGTGTTCCTGTTGTTCGACTCCAAGTCCCCCATATACCCCGGCTGTTCAGGTACCTGTAAACATGGTTTTCTAAGCATGTTAACTGTGTGGAACTTAACATGTCATCAAGTGTCTCTTTCGGTAAAATGATGGTTTTGACTGAGCTTGCATTTCCCTCTGTTGTTTGGTGCAGTGTGGTGCCTGTTTTTGTAAGCACAGCATGTATCACTATGGCAGTATCTACTGGGAGAAAAAAAAAGCCAGGACAAATTATAACTTCAGTCAATGGTTTGACTGGGTGAAAAAAAAGTGGGAACCTTTGGCATATTGGAAATAAGTTCCTGGGATATGAGTTTATCTGTAAAGGAAAATAACCTGGCTCACAGAACAAGGATGTTGTATGTTACCTATTGGGTTGTTCTAGGTAAAATTATCTCATAATATCATTCTGAATATCAAATTTTGAAGAGCTGTTAAAAGAAATACACTTCTGTCTAATTACTTGATATACAACTAGAAATTGGATGAAAGGACTTTTAAAACTATTTCCATTCTGTGTTGCCTGCTAGAACTGAAGTCATTCTTGCCTGCTCTTTGATAAAAGGAAATTGATTGTGACTTAAAAGATACTGTCCCAGATTTGGTATTGTGACTTTTGTGCTAAGAAAAGCAGTGTTTTGATGGCAGCATCTTTTGCCAAAGCAGTGTCTTGATGGCAGCATCTTTTGCCTATCAAGAGAAAGAATAGTTTCTTGACTGTGTAGAAATCAAACCTTGAGGAACAGTTCCAGTTAAAAGCCTTACTGGCTTTGGGAGCAACTCCCTAGTAAAGCTTATAACACTGCTTTAACCTTTAAAAACTGCTTTAAATGTTTTAAAATCAGATTAAGTCAAGTACTTCAGAATATATTTTATAAAAAAGCATTACTTAGTCAAAAGAATGAAAAAGATGCAATTAAGTGTCCAGTAAGTCTTCTATCTGGAACTTCTTTTTTTTTTTTTTTTTTTGGGGAGCTGTAAGACTGTAGAGGAGTTAACTTGCTCAGTTCTTTTTCCCTCCAGCTCTCATCTAAAATTAGAAATAAAAAGTAGAATACACCAGTTGTTGCTTCTGATAAGGTAGGGAAACATAGAATTTTATGTAAAGACAGAGACAGATTTAAACTTTGAAGGTAGCAGCAATCCTTCTGTCATTAGGGGAGCAACTTGTCTCAGGACCTTAATTCTGTAGTATTTCTTGCCCTGTACTATCAGTGGGGGAATAGGAGAGTCCTTAGTAATAAACTCAGTTCCAGCTATAGCTCTTTCTCGGGGGGAAATCACACTGTGACTTTTCTGACAACACAAACAGTGTAGCAGAGGACAAGTTTCACGGCTACTGCTGCACTATAAATATACTGTATTACTTGGTTGATGGGATACTCTTCCAGTTAGGTAAGATCTAGTCTTGGTGTTTAAATACTACTGTCACCTGAAGAAGATATAAAAGTCTGGATAATGGACATGGCTTTGAAACTAATAGAGCAATGTATATAACCAGGAGTCCTTTTTTGTATATGGAAGCTGATATTTTATTAATTATGAAAATTACAGATTTTGCAGTCTTCTCTGAATTAAGAAACATGGCCTTAAGGTAAATCAAGAGGTCTTCTGAACATTTTGGCAGTACATTTCTTCTGATACAGTTAGATGCAGTTAATTGGCAAACACATGCTACCATAGCAAGAAAATTTGTAATCATTCTCATGCTTAGGGGATGAACTGCTGCTGTAAGGCAGGCCCCAGAGCACAGAATCACAGAGTGCAAGTATTTACTGAATTGAAAGTATTCCTTTTTTTCACTAGTGCTTTTGTATAAGTTGTGGTTTTGGGACTAGGTGAACCTGTTTTGTACAAGTAGACTGTGCTTAATTATAATTTTGTATTCTGTTCATGGGAAAGAATACACGGTAAAGCTTTATAATCTGTGCAATAGCTTCTTGAGAAATAGAAGCTATGAAAGTATCTACTGTTTCCATCTTATTTCCACAGCACTACTCAAAATGCTGAATCACCACGCAGACAGCATTTAAGTACTCAATAGTCCTCAGCAGCAAATTAACACTGAGAAACTTATTTCTCTGTGTCACTAAAACTTTTACTGCCAACACGTACATGCTAATGATCTATTGACTGATATTTGCAACAAAGTAATACATGAACAATACTTGATTTCCACTGATCCTGGCCTGAAGCGCTAAGCTACTTTTATTGTCAAGCCTTATGATTAGAGAATAAGCAAAGTAGCAGGTTGGAAAATGGCTTTTTTCTCAAAGATTCAGAGAGACTGGGAAATTGTGAAGGGGTTTTCCTCACAGAAAATAACAGCTCCAGCAAAGAGAGGAAATAATGCTGATCCTGAAATATCACAAGGATACTTTAAAGGAGTTGCACTGGAAATCTGTGTCCTCTTCCATTGGGAGTTATCTTTGCCAGATTATTTCCCATGAGGTATTTCCCTCTCTCCTCTTTCCAGTGTCTCAGGGCCAGAGAACATATTCTACAGAAGAGAGTGTGTATACTACAACAGTTGAACTAAAACTCCCCTGTAGCCCAATGACAGCTTATTCAAATCTGCTATGGGTTTGGATGCTCTGTTTTTTGGCAAAGCCTTTGGAAAGCAGACGTTTTCATATTTTGTTTCAAAGCATTTCCACAGAACATTTTCCCTGTCTTTATTATAAAGTGACAAGTATGTTAAATTTGTTATCAGAATTTACTTATTCAGAACATAATTTACTGTTTGCCTTCAACTTCACTTAAAAATGCCATATTTTCTGGGTTAAATTTCTATTTAATCTTAACTTTATTTTCTGGCTTAGGTTCCTTAAACCGATACATTTTTATACATAAAATATCTATCTGTTAAAATATTCTTATTTATATAACTGTAAAAAATAACAGCAGATGGAACCCACTTTCTGTTTGCAAACAATGTTTGATGACGAATGCACAACATTGTCATCCAAAATTGCTGTTTATGGTGAACTGCAGCCTTTAATAAGAACTTGCTGTGTATGTTGAACAGTATCCCGGATTTCTGTAAAATGCTTCAATGAACTTGTCACGCAGATTTCTCTCCCTCCTGGAAAAGACAACTTAATGCCTCCTCTATATTTACCTCTGTTTTGGATTTATCAGTGGATGCATGCATGTATATATACACCCTAGAAGGTTTTTATGAATTGCACAGTTATTGTTATTTCCCCTCATACACAGAGTAAAAAGCTCCTTTCAGCTTGACTGAATTTTAATTCTGTTTCATAGAATAACTGAACAGGAAAGCATCAGTCAGACTCTGAGAGAGCATGTTGTGGGTGTCCTGTATAATCTGTGTGGCTGTGGGTGGCACAGTCTAGCCTTAAATAACTCTTAGAACAACCTGATTTGTCTCCCATAACCTTGCTTTTGGTGTTTGGAAGATTTTATGAACTGTGAACTCCTCAGGTTAGAGTTTTCCATGCTGTGCATGTGCCTCCAGCTGTTTGTATCCAGCAATTTTTTGTGAAAGCTTCAGACCAACATGGCACAGTTATTTATAAGATGATGATTAGGGGGAAATACGTTTAGTTCACTTGAAAGAATAAATCTGAAAATATTTTTGAGAACCACCAGCAGTGTTCTTTCCTTTTCTCAATCCACCAAATGCTGTGTTTTAGTGCCAGCACTTGAGGTGGTGAATCATTACCTGCAAATGCTCTCTTTATTTCCATAAAAAACAACCCCATTTTAGCCATGTCAAAAGCCTCTGAAAAAGACTTTTTGAGCATGATCCAAAAAGCTTTTTCATCAGGGTACCAGATTTCTCCAGATATGATGAGCATTCCTTACACCCTGACCTATTTGATAATATTTGCCTTTATGATCATTCTGCTCCAAACTATCCAGTCTTGTGTGACAAAGTGTGGTCCAGATGTTTGAGCCCTGGTGGGGGTGGGGAGCTTTCAAAATTGTGAGTTAAAATGTCACCTCTCCCATGCTTCCCACCCTTTAGCCCTAAGGAGGAAGAGGTACAGAGGAGGCGTGAGCTCAAGATGGTGGAGTTAGGTGTGGTATATAAGGGTACTGGGGCAGAGACATTAACATACTGGGAACTGGAGGTGAAAAGAGTGGGGAAGTTATAGAGATGACATGAATTAGGTGCTCACTGCATAGGGAAGGGAATCTAAAGCTAAGATTTTGGGAGTAACTTTAATTATTTGTTTTTATTTTTTCTTCTCACTGTAATGATCATTGAAACATGGTGGTGTCCTGAACACTTGTTTTACATAATAGCAGCCTCTTACTCATCTCCTGCTCCAATTAGAGGCAGTTTCAGCCTCTTGAGAACATCTCTAGAAATTTCCTTTTCACAGCAACAGAACAACACTTCCTTCATGTCACCTAACAGCCTTGTTCCTTCCTCCAATAAACTGAGCCAGCATTGTATCGCTTGGTTAGCATATTTTGAGCTCAGCTGCTCTATCCAGGACAGTAGGAAGAAAGTATTCTGAACATGAGAGTTGACATGCTGGGTATAGTTTCGCTTCCTTCATAATGTGGGATCAGCTAGGAACTTTTTTCCTTGAAATAACTGCAAGTACATTTCTAATTTCATGCTAAAGGTGCTGTTTCCATTATGGCTTAAATAAGTATATATTTATTTTTTATTATACAGAGAAAGACTGCACTGTGCAGACTATTTCCCTACAATATCATCTCTCCCATGCCTTTCCACTAATTTTGTAAGGTTGTTCTTTCTGTTTTTTGGAATGAATACAAGTTTGTGTGTACACTCCTGCCATATTTGGCAGGGGAGATGAGAAGAGGTTGTGCCCTCTATGTAAGTGACCACCTGGATCTCTGCCAGGGGCTGGATGAGAAACTGACCGAGTTTATCAGTCAGAATTAAAGGGAAGGCAGGGACAGGTGACTCTTGGCAAGGAAGAGAGGGGGGATGAGGGCCTCTATAGACAGACAGGAGCAGAAACATTCACAAGCCATGGTCCTCATGGGGGACTTCAACCACCCCAGTGCTTATTGGAGGGACAACATAGCAGGGCATAAGCAATCCAGGAGGTTCCTGGAAGGTGTTGGTGAGAACTTCCTTTTCCAGGCGATAGAGGAGCCAACAAGGAGGGGTGCTCTGCTGGACTTTATTCTTAACAAGGGACTGGTGGGGAAGGTAGTCCTCCAAGGCAGCCTTGGCTGCAGGGACTATGCAATGATGGAGTTTGAGGTCCTTAGGGCAGAAGGAGAGAGCACAGCAAACTCTCTGCCGTGGTCTTCAGGAGAGAAGGCTTTGGCCTCATTAGGGATTTTCTTGGTAGGGTACCATGAGGTAGAGCACTGTAGGGAAGAGGGGGCCAAAGAAAGCTGGTTGATATCAAGGATCACATCCTCTGAGCTCAGAAGCAATGCATCCTAAGGAAAAGGAAGCTAAGTAAAAGTGTCAGGAGGTCTGCTTGGATGAATAAGGAGATCTTGAACAAGCTCAGACATAGGAAGGAAGCTTACAGAGGGTGGAAGCAAGGACAAGTAGCCTGGGAGGAATACAGAGACGTTAGCCAAACAGCCAGGGATTGGGTTAGGAAAGTTAAAGATTCAATAGAATTAAACCTTCCCAGGGATGTCAACGGCAAAAAGAAAATCTTATAGATGTATGTTAGTGATAAAAAGAAGACTAGGGAAATGAGGGGCCTCTCTGGATCGAAACAAGAGACCTGGTAACCCAGGATAAGAGAAGCTGCCGGTATTCAATGACTGAAGGAGAAGATCAGATTTGAGAAGATCTAAGGACCCTTAGAAAACCTTGGAAAAGATCTAAAGTGCACAACAGTGGGACCTGATGAGATGCATTAGGGTCCTGAGGGAAGTGGCAGATGAAGTACCTAAACTACTGTCCCTCCTATTTGAGAAGTTGTGGCAGTCTGGTGAAGTTCCTATCGACTGGAAAAGGGAAACCTAACCTCCATTTTTAGAAGAGAAAAAAGGAAGATCAAGGGAACCACAGGCCAGCCAGTTTCTCCTCTGTGACTTACAGGATCATGGAGCAGATCCTCCTGGAATCTGTGCTAAGATATATTGAAAGCAAAGAAGTTATTTGTGACAGCCAGCATGGCTTCACTATGGGCAAATCACGCTCGACAAATCTGTTTGGCTTCTATGCTGGAGCTACAACATTGGTGGGTGAAGGGTGAGAGACTGGAATGTTAATTACTCAGAACAGTCAGTTGTTTGCAAAAGCAGCAGGTGCTTTGCTAATGTGCAAGGTCACAACCCAGGTGTAGAGGAGGTACATGCCTAGGACTGGAGCTTACAAGCTGGGTTTTGAGCCAGAGAAGGGAGAAGTCTGATACAAAGAAGCAGATCCTGCAAGGTGGGATGGTGCTTTTTATCATGTCAATGTCCTTCCTTACACAATTGGCTCGGCTATAGAACTCTCTCCCACTTCAGGAGGGTCACATTCATGCAGTAGCCCTGAGGATATCCATCCTTTCTGATGGAGCATCACTTGCTCAGCATGCTGATGTGAGAGGTAGGTCATAAACCATCAAAGGTGCCCAAAGTGCCCCCAGACTCATTTCTCAGGCTTTCTGCCACGGGAATGCATATGATCAGAGTGTTGCAACAGATCCACGGCTGCAAAAGACAGTGTAAAACTCTCCCCACAGGGGAGGTGCTTGGGCATTCCACCTAAACCTAAATGTGTATTAACCCATTGAACTTTGTGGTTTTTTGGCTTTCCCCCACGCCCCATGGAGCTAGACTGTGACCATCACTTTGACCAGACAGCAAAATTGTAACAGTCAAGTCTTGTTGCTGGATACACAGGTGGTGATATCTTTCTACTCTTATACTTTTTTATTTTTCTTCTTTTCGTTATACATTTTCTTAAGTGTTATTTTTATGCTTTTATATTGCTATATGTTACTATAGATAATAATGACCAAAATGGCTACATGCCTCCTTTCCATTGCAAACAAATTGTTCTAAAATAATTCTTACTTCTATATATTTTTAGGAATACCCATCATTCAGTGTAATTTTGCTCTAATCCCCCCCAAGGTATCTATTAACAAGAACTTGAGTTATCCTCCCCTTCAAGGGTGGGTTGTAGGAAGGGCAACAGATGTCATCAGAAACAGAGAGGGACTTTTTACCAAGGCCTATAGTGATAGGTCAAGGAGTAATTACTTTAAACTAAAACTTGATTTTGATTAGGTAGTAGGAAGAAATTCTTCACTCAAGGAAGTGGTTACCCAGAGAAGTTGTGGACTTCTATTTCAGTGTCTATCCCTGGCAGTGTTCAAGGATAGGTTGGATGCCGCATTGTGCAACATGGGCTTTGTCTCTGTCCCTGGCAGGGGTTTGGAACTAGCTGATCTTTAATGTCCCTTCCAACCCAACCATTCTATAATTCAATGACTCTTTCTTAGGAACTGTTAGCTTTATTTATTTGCATATGTCATTCTTCTGTTAACTTTTTATATTGCTTTTTAGGGCCCCGCTAACCATTCCTTAGCTGGTTTGGGGTTGGTTTGTTTGTTTTTTTTTTACTGGTCTATACTTGTTCCTTGCTTCTTTCTGAAGGAAAGATTTAATCTATCTGTGTTTCATTCCATTGCCTGAAGCCAAGCAAAATCTCCTGCTGTCTTGATTCTTTCATACTGCATTTTTGAGTGTCTAGTGGCTTGCAGTCTGAGCCTGCTTGTGCACCTTTTCATTTAACATGAGCATTTTCACTGGTCTTATTTGTACTTCTCTGTCTCTTGGGATTTCCAGTGCATGGATATTGACTAATGCGAAATATCTTTTTCTCTGAGTTTGATTGCTTCTTTTGGCTAGTTCTGTGTGTGTTTTTGTTGGTGTGTCCCATTTTCAAGCATGCATTGCTAGGGAAACAGTGTTCCTATAATCTCTATCAGCAGCATTCATTATCGTATTTAAACACTGATCTTAAATAGACAATACTATTCTATTTTGTCTCCAGATGAAATGGGGAAACTGATCTGGAAGCGGTAAACCAGATTATTTTGATGTTTCTGTCCTAAAAATCAGATATCCTGATTTTGTTCCTTCCCATGCAATTTCTCTGCAGGTGTATCTTATGTACAGATTGTATGCAAATGGCCAAAGTGGAAAGACCCATTTTTCTCAAAAATTCTATTAAAAGGAATTTTTTTTAAAAAGTTTTCATTTATTATTTTTATAAAAGGTGTTCTCTGTTGTATTAGCTTTTGTTTGAAAGTCCTTCCGTATCTAGAAAGGGGAAACTTCCCTTTAAGCAGTTCTAGCATGTACTTTGCTAAAATTCTGTAGGATATGTCACTAAAGCTTTTAATTGACAGATATACATCTGGATGTTAGCAATGCTACAGCCTTCTTGTGAAAAGACTTTATTTTCTTCCACTTAAGAATACATTCTTAATATTGTGAGTGTTGCCACCTGGCATCAATGTAATCTAAATACTGATCAATTTTTTTCCAGTGTTTGTAAAAAACATGGAAGTTTTTCAAATGAAAAAATATATTGAATTCACTTCTTTTTGTAGTGTCATAGAAGGGTTTGTGTTGGTAGGGACTTTTAAAGGTCATCTAGTCCAAACCCCCTGTCATGGGACACCTTCAACCACATCAGACTGCTCAGAGCTCTGTCCAAGCTGACCTTGAGTGTTTCAGGGATGGGGCAGCTAGAACCTCTCTTGGCAACCTATTGTGCCCTAGTTAAATTGGAAATGCATAGGATGCTAAGCAGTCATCAAAAACCAACAAAAGGAAGAGTGCAGGTCTTCTTCAGGTATGTGATGTATGGTATACGACTGTTCTATCATTCTCCTCCCTTACTTTTGTTCTTCATACCAATATAGTCCGCCACATGTCAGCTTCCTCTAGCCACAGGACATTGTCACTACCACATTACATTTCCACTAGTTAAGTTCCTTCTCAAAATAGAGGAACAGAGAAGGATAAGAAAGAAATCTAATCACTTCTAAAATGGGCTAGACAACGTATTGAAAGGGATTAAATTGCATGATCCTCACATTAACTGGGTGGAGTTGGATTTGAGGATTGAGGCAGCATCTTCTCATCTGGTATCTTGCTCATCTACCTCCCACATGAGAAAATCTGAAATTATAGCAGCACTAGAACCAGAAAGTATAAATACGTTGCTAGAGTTCTTGCTTCCCAAAACCTGAGGATGCTGAGGTCATCCAACAGAGGATGCTGGATAGGACATGAAAAGGCTAACTGGGTCTCCCTTCCAGGCACCTTCCTGCCCCACCAGTTCTCTGGTGTAAGGGGTAGGGCAGAGCCAGAGGGTTCAAATACAACCTGTTATTAAACCCACTTTTGGCATGTGTTCAGGGCATATTTGCTCAGCAGCTACAGATACAGATTCAGAAACATATAGTGCTGAGGCTTTGAGAAGCTTTTGTCCTGGCAAACTCTAAATACCAGAGCCAGCTGTGCTGTACTTGAAATGCACCCAAGAAGATTACGTATAAGATATGTGTAGGCATGCACATACGTCCAGGCCAAAGCATTTCCAGGAATTCTGTGGCCAACAGCCCTATTTGAGGCACAGTCCTGTTTTGTTCACTATTTCTAACACTTACCCACTAAGCTTTCAGGTAGCCCAGTATATGGATAAACATGTATATGGATCCCAAAGGCTGCATTAGAACTGCAAAGGCACTGCGCACGTTTGTATTTCCCGACCTTAGGTGCTTAAATGTACAACCTAGCCCTTAAATTTGATTATTCTTTGTATAGAGGTATGTGCTATATTCTTCTGTCTACTTTCCTTCAGCGCTAGTGCAGTGAACAAAACCCAAAAGTCTACTGACCAAATCTTACTAAAAAAAATCAGAAAAAACAAAGTAAAAAAGAAACTGAGTATAAACTTTAGGACTTCAGTGGTATCTTTACAGTTAATAAAACTTTTCTGTGCCAAGTGCCTAAGTTTCATGAACTCTAGGTTTCATTTGAGTTCTATAATTTCATATGTTTATAAAAAGATGTGCAGAGGTAAAATAGTTTAACTCTTAGTTTGAATTTTAAAATAGCTTGATTTAAAAAATTGTATCAATAATGAGATTAGAGTTTAGGGCGGGAGTTGTTTGTTTCTGCATTTGTTGGTTTCTGCTTTTGTTTCTAGGGTGGCATTTTTGGTTGGTCGCTTGCATTTTTTGTTTCACTTTGCTTCGCTAGCTTCTGCCAAATACTAATGTTATTGCTTGGATTTCAAGAAAAAAAAACAAATTTGTGGTAATTTTAACTTTGTATAGTGGGAAAAATTTCACTTGGGGGGCATACGTCTACCATTCAGCTCAATTAGACTCGTACAGACACAGCAATTCATAATTCCTGGAGGGAAAGCAAGCTTCTGTTTCAATAACATGGATTCAAAGGGTTTCATCTCCAGAATGATCTCTGAGGGCATTAAATATGTTTCATTTAAATCTTAAACTTGTTCATAATCAAGTAAAATCTGTTACAGGGTTTTGCCACTGATTTCTTAGTGTTTCTTTTCTCCTTCAGTGGGTTTTAAATATCCGTTAACAATAAATTACATCTTCATGACAGTACAGTGAATGCATATACATCCACAAGCGTTTTTGTGTGCATATGTGCCTAAATGTGTTTTTATTGATTGAACCAAGACCGCATGAATAGGTAAGACCCTATTTTCTAGGTCTTTGACTATATCACATTTACCTTATATGAGGCAATATCTTAGCTACCATGACTTGGTTTTTCTTAATAAGGATGCTTGTGCTGGTCTCTCCATCAGAAAACATCCCAACAGCCTTCTCAGTGAGAGCTGCCAGGCTCCATGCTGATGTACAAAGTGATCAGCCTTGACTATTTGTCTGCACTGTCTGAACTGCTCCACATCCTGCCTGCTGGAAATCAGAGACCCATGCAATTTCACCAGCAGCTCTAACGAGGGGATGAATTTGGTGTAATCTCCTCAGATTTTATTCATTATCCTTTCTGGCCATCACCCAGAGGTCTAGGCGTATTAATGTCTTTTTCTTCTGAACTTGCAACTCTCCCTTCTCTACCTGCTGGTTCCTAGGGATTCCTAATCAACATCCATGGAAAGACAATGTTTACTGTTAAGGGTCAAAAAAATGGGTGAGTGATCCAGCTGGAGAAAATTCTCCAGAAAATTCCCAGATTGGTAATTTGTTTCAAGATATAGTCCTTTAAAAATTTACTCCTCAATATCCTTCTGTTGTCACAAACCACTGAAAGACTGGAGTCTGCTAGTTTTTCTTGGTAAGAAAAGCTATGCTGGACCTCACCTATTTTCATTTTTTCATTTTAAATGACATAGTCATTGGAAGCCCAGGAGAAGCATAAACTCTTTGAGGATGTGTGCAAAAAATTATTTATTTTTTTAAGCTAAACTTGGCAGTGATGGTTCAGAAAGGCCTTAAACTGCCTTGTAAGAACCCATCTCTTCTACAGAAAATGATGACAAGGGAATCCTGTTTTAAAAGGTCAGATCTTTGGGGTGAGGGATATGGTACTGTGTGAGATAGAGAGCCATGACATCCAGGAGGCACTAGGATTAATGCATTCTACATCATGACTCATAATAATCATATTTAGTGTAAATGGTAAATACCTTTTCTCCTCAGAGCTTGTGCCACAATTTGATATAAGCCTTCCATTTGAGGAATATGGCGGCAATGTGGGAATTTGGAGAGTTTAAAGGCTTCTGACAACTGTCAGTTCAGAAATCAGTGACAAGAGACATAAAAACAGTGATGTTAAATCCACAGTAAAGGATAGCTTAACCTTTCGATCTTTAAATGTTTACATGTATTTTATTGTTTGATATAAACTTACAAAATTTTACGCATAGACAACAAGAAACTCCTGTGCAATATAACTCTCATGCTGAGAATTCAAAATGCTTTTTTTTTTCCTTAGGAAAATAAAAAACAAAGAATATAAGGATATTAAATGTTCCTCTATTTTTTGTTGGTGTTACTCTGCTAAATGATAACCTTAAAAAGATGTGCTTTTGACATGAGCATGAATTTCTTGACAAGAAGACCAGAAATGAGATATTTCTGGGTTATTTTAAAGCAAATAAAGTGCAGGCTACAGCCTATCTGAATTCTAATGAAAGCATGAATGCGTAGAACTATAACCTTTCCTCTACATCAGGATGCCTGAAAACTACAGCCCAAATCTTCAATTAATATGTAAATGCTTAAGCACAGCTCCATGCACTGCTGCAGTCTGCAGAGTTGCCAACACTGTGATAAACTGTGAGTATCATGACATTTAATATCAATAATAAAATATCAACTCTCTGAGAACCTGGGTTTTCTTAAAAATAAACAATGAGCTTTTTGTTGTAGAGAAGAAATGCGAATTAAGAATCTAAAAGTCACAGCATTCAGGGCACAGACTGAAGATATTTCTGCAGCCATATCAGCTATCTATTTTCTCATCTCTTAACACCAACTTTTGATGAGATTGAATAAAAATGGAGAACTGCTTTGGGGATCCAGTACTTGACTTCTGTGTCCAAAATAAGGCAGGGTTGAATTCGTATTATTAATTGCATAATCTTTTTTTTTTTCAGCTCCATAAAAGCTCTCATGAAGTTTCTTTAGTAAGTGCTCATTTTTGTGCGTCTGATACCACATATAACCTCCCACCTGAGTTCTGCATTTCAGGGACAACATATATATGTGTCATATTCCTTTGAAATCTGCCCTAAGCCAGAAGGGAGTCCTGATGAAGTCCTAATTAATCCAGATGTCAGACGAGGTGTGACTGTAGGCTAATTACAAATGCTGTTTGCATATTTGCTGAAAGCTGTCAAAATGACTGAGTTTCTTTATTGCGTTTATTAAATTGTGCTCAACAAGCTCTTCTGCAAATTCTCTCCACTGGTTTGGGCTTTCTCTTCAGTCTCCTTTCTTTTGCATTCTATTGTCTAGAGAAGTCTTTCATCACATTCTTGTGGGTTATTTAGATTTTTAAAACTCAAGTTCAGTTTTGGATGTTACACTTCTGTAACATTTTTGGCATGGTGGGTGATGGGATCTGTAAGCAAAGCTCTCCTCTGTCATGCAAAGATGTTTCCCTAGGGCCAGGTTGACTTCTGGAATTTATTGTAGATGCACAGCCTTTTAAGGTGTGTGAATGGCCTTATGAGATTATTCTCTAATTACAAACTACTTGACAGAATACAAGCTAGTGATCGGGAACTGCTTATTGTAAGATGACTTTTCACTGCTGGAGTAGAAGGGGATGAATGTAAATGAGAACTCTGGCAGTATATTTGTAGTTAGATTCAATGATTGTTCTTTTTCATTTCATCTAGTATTAATAACTTTCTACCACTAATGTAACCTACTGAGAAGAAAATGTAGGCATAGAGTTTACTTGCTTGATGTGTCATGTTTGTAGTGTTACAGAACTGTGTGCTAGCTCCAGGCTCTTCAGAAATAAGTGATTCATACTAAATAAGTTCTGTCTGTACCTTGTTACTGAGGGAAGTAATACTTTCCATAATTTAAAAAAAAGGTAGGGGGACGGTAGTACCTGGACAAGTACCTGACTAACTACCTGCAGGAAAAATCTGTATATAAAACAAGGTTAGCCCTTCCTTTAGTACTACCACAATGCCTTGCATAGCCCACTGCTAGGAATGACAACACAATTGTTTCCCAGTGTAGTTAGCATTTCAGAGGTGTCTTTAGGAATTCCTAATATTAAATGATCACAACCTGCAAAAGAATATTCAGTGCTCTTCGAGACCAGACTGTATGACTGTAATTTGCAAAGAAGATGCACCTTGATGTTTTTGTTGGATTATGTTTTAACTTCTTACGATACTTGAAATTAACAACTTAAGAGTGCTTACAAATGAAAAGCCACATTTTGACCCAGTTACTCAAACTGGTACAAGGTTGCTCACATGGCTAATTAGCCTGAAGCTGAGATTGTTATTTGTGAGCCTGATATAAGGCAGCATTTATTAATGAAAAAGCACAATTTGATCTCAGTGGAACTAGTTGTTTAAGTGCCTCTCTACAAAAGAGCAGCTTTCTTTGCTGAAATATGTTTTTAAATTATAATTCTTAGATAGGATACAAATAGCCCTGAGAATACTGTTTTGGTCGTAAGGTCTTTAGTCTATTTTATCTAAGTTCTTAAACAAGATACCAAAACTGGTAAAGAAACTGCCCTAGGAGCTCCTTCAGATTAATAATGAATCTACTTTATTCTGGGAAGAAAAACTGCAAGGAGTGCAGAAGCTGAATTTCCATACAGGGCAGACTAAATCTGTGAAGTTCAGTCAGTTACATTCCCCTATTATCTGGTCTCTAAGCCATGATTTAATGAGCTCTCTTTAACTGGGACCACAGCAATCCTCATGATGAAGTTCTCTGATGCCCCTTGGAAAAGAATACTTGTATTCTCTCGAATAAGTCAGAATGAAAGAAATCTGCATATCCTTTGTTCTTGAAGTCTTGTAAGACTTTCACTTACAAAAATAAACCCCCCCAAAAAAAAACCAAAATTAAAATTCTTGTGAAGTAATTTAATGCACAGACTGCATAGATAATCTAAATAGTGATGACAATTAATCTGTATGTCAAGCATATCATTCTTATATAGAGCAGCCAGAGTTTGAAAAGAAACACTCATGCGCTCAAGTTTGGTGAATTTTTTTTTTCCAGGCTTATTTGAAATAATTACAGATAGGCAGTGAATGATGAAGGGAAAAAAATATGCTTAAATATAGAATTTATAAAAAACTATGTTTATATGTAGAATTATGTAGTGTCTATAATTTTTTAGGGTAAGAGGGCAATAGAGAGTAATTTTCCTATTTTTCTTAAAATAATATAAGCTACATATTTTAATAGAGAAATACTAAAAGTTATTTTATATGTAGTTACTGGGAAATGGAAAAAGAGCTGAGGATTCATTGGATAAAGGGTAAGAGAAAAATTAATCTTTTTCTTCCTGTTTGATCAGCGGAGAGGTGGTTAAAAGTTACAGGGTAGGTGAAAGAACCTATGAGGAGAGTTATGTTATGAATAATTCTTCTTTAATAGACAGCTCAGGTACTGCTTTGGGTGTTTGTTTCTTGGTCCTTGCTCAAGCAGTTCAAATTGTTTTAATTAGTTCCCATCTTTTTTCCTGTGTTTTGTGTACACAGTCAAAACTAATGAAAAAACTCTGTAGAAAGAGTGAAGGACTCAGTTTGGATGGAGGCACAAATTTTCTCTTTTTCCCTTCAGGGATAAACAGAGTGATGCCTCCAATTTTGTAATATTTATGTAAATTTTTAAAAGGATGCTGTTCATGTTTCCTGAGACTATCCCAGCCTACTTCCTTCAGCCACGCCAACTCTGTAATTAATACGTTTACAAAGTTGCTTCCAAACTTTACTGCTAAGAGCAATCAGATCGCTCTTGAATTTTTTTTTTTTAACTGAACTAAAAACTGGAGACAGCTGACTTTCTTAAGAAGAAAGAGAAAGGAACAGCCTTCTTATATATCTATCTCTCTACATACCAATGAAAATGAGCATGTGTGTTCTCGGAAAGCAGAAATATATCCCTATCTGCAGGGTAAGAAATTTCAGATAGAAATGGACAGTGAATATCTTCAGAGAGGAATGGGCAGTGTTTTATAAAGGATCTTTTTTTACTGTAGATAGGAAGTATGTCAGTAGTGAGGCAGTATGGGGCCTTATGTAACTCCCTAGAGCCAGATGTTAACCATGGAGCATAGGATACCAAGTCTGCACCTTATGAAGCTCAGAGAACAGGGAAGGTGAAGGGACTGTTTTGTGGTGGTTAAAAACAGCCTTCCTAAATAAACAGATATCCCAAGAAGCTTGCGAGCAGCAGAAGAACAGAATCATGGCCCAGGGGCTGTGCAAGTTTTCATGTTGCAAATTAACTTTGTACTATGTGGAAAGCAACTTCCCAAACACATGCTGTGGGTTAGAGCCACCTTTAATGATCACCCAGGTCTGCTGCTGCCTCTGACAAAATGACAGTCACTCTTTCAGGGGGGAAATATTCAACAGCATGTGGTGGGGAGCGTACCTTGGCTAAAGGTAAAATGCCCAGACAGCTGCTTGCTTCCTCAGTGACAAAAGAGATTTGGCTGGTGGACATTTAATTTTATTGCCACATAAAATAGTTTTGGGTATTGTGAAATAGAAAGGTAATAAAGCACCACCCTTCCTCCCTTCACCCTCCCATCACCCAGTCTCAGCTCTGGGACTGCTGGAACCGGCTGTGTTCAGCATGGGGCGGCTCATCCTCTCCCCTCACGGACTCCCCCGCAGCCGCCTGCCAGAACCTGGGCACCTGCACCCGATAGACACGTATAGCAGGCAAAAATGCATCAATGGAAATTCCCAAATCAAATGTGAGAAGCAGGTATGTCAGAAATGGTGCACTGCATAGCAGCATAAACTGTGTTAAAATAAATCCCTGGAAGTTACAAGAAGGTAACATTAAAATTTCATGGCCTTTCCTGAGACGTCCCAGAGACTGACTGAAAAAAGCACATGAAGTGTTCTCTCATTAAAAAAAAAAGTCACTAAAGATTTGCCTTATGTGATATGGCCAATAAAATATTTTGAAAAATGTTACTTGATATACCGAATAAGTTAAACAAAATACTTCTATTGAAATTAAAAAAGGAAGCTCTTCAGACTACCTGAAATCCAAAGTGATTCAGAATGTTTATTAATAAACATTAATTGTTGAGAGGAAAAAATTGTTGAGAGGAAAAAAGGCACATAGTAATAAATTGTTGAGAGGAAAAAAGGCACATAGTAAAGAAAATTATCGAGAAGAACCTTTATGAAAAGGGCAGTGGAATTGATAAAAAGATTCTGGCTTATCTCCTCAGGAGAGCTCATCTGAAAGCCATTTGTCAAATAAGAACTAAAAAGGAATGTGATAAGGGATCCTAGATCTATTAAATCTGTCCTTTAGGATTTCTATACCTATTGTGTCATATCACCTCCCAGTACAGAGTGAATAAAATCATATTTTAAAATGTGAAACTGACGTTTATATCAAAAATTTCAATTACATTAGAGGAGGCAGTCTCAAATGGAGACTGAAAATACTTAAGTTTTAATAAAACTTTCGGGAAGTTTGCTAAAATTTTAGAAACAGAAGACCTTTGAAAAGCCTGTGGAAGTGACAGTATCTGATCCATTGGTTTGTTTTCAAAACCATGGCTGAAGTCTTTAAGATGGATGCAAAACACCACTGTTTGCCATTGCAGTACTGTTTCATTGAAAGAAAAATGCATGTTTGGAATGGATGAATTTTGAAAACCATGAATCCACACTAAATCATATTTACTTGCTCGCATAATTGTAACTTTTATGACATTATTATTCTAGGACTGCAATTATGTTATGCAGTGTTTCACTGCCAAAAAACAAAATGTTTTTTAGCTATTGAGTGTTTACATATATACATATATATATGTGTGTATATATATACATATCTATATATATATTAAGCCCTATCTCACAAGAAGTTTGCAGTTCATGAAAGGCTACTGATCCAGAAATCGTGCAAGAAGCCCCAGCTGAAAATTAAAAAAAAAATTGTTCAGTTGTCCATTTGAAGATTCTAGTTTCCAATCAGTTGTTGTATATGGATATAAATGTATATATAGCTGGGCCTCTTACTGTCAGATTTCCTTTTAGGAGATATTAAAATATACACTGCCTAAAGGAATGAAGATTAATGTGCGGTCTGTTACTAAAAATGAGCCAGCCTGTACAATAAGGGTGGAAGATCCAGATAACCTGTTATCTATGATGAATGGAGTCTGCCTATGCTGCTCATAGGGTACTTGTTTTGTCATCGTAACTCATGAAAGGACTTTGACTATGTTGAGTGGCTGTTTTTACTGTTTTGGGCTATTTTGAATGATAGAATTCTGTCTGACCTTAGAGCACAGGAAAAAAATCTGCTTTGTATTTTTTCTGAGAAATAACATTGTGTGTCAAAACAGATTGCGGAAAACTTCAGCTCATTTTGTGGTTTATTCATAAATACTGTGACCTTCAGAAAAATCACTTAATCTACCCTCTAACTCTATTTCCCATTTTATAAATAGTAATTCTCAATTTTAGGAGCATTTTCGCGAACACAGTCTATCAGTAGTTTCAAAAAGGATGAGATACAGTGATGATAAGAGACAGAAAAATGGCAAAGAAAATATTGTTTAACTTCCTGTTCTTCTTGCTGGGTCATTTGCTGTAGCTATAGAGGTGCTAATTGGAATATTCAACAAGAATACCTTAGTGCAAGGATTTGATGTGGGTTTGGCATAGGAATTACCAGGCCAGTGTCTACAGTCTGTGATTTGACAGAAGATTGGACTAGGTTATCCTAAATGTCCTTCACTTCAGAATTTACTTGATATTAGCAGTCTCAGCTGAAAAGTGAGCAGAGGCTTGCAAATATGTGAAATGAGACTATATTCCACACAGTTTTTCTTACTTTGTGTTTTGTCTCCAGTTCTCCTGAACATTGCCTGGTAGAGAACAAAAAAGGAAGAGCAAAATCAAAACAGAATCATAGAACACCTTGAGCTGGAAGGACCTCACAAGGATCATTGAGCTCAACTCCTTGCCCTGCACAGAACAGCTCCAAGAGACACACCATGTGCTCAAGAGTATTGTCCAAATTCTTTTTCAACTCTTTCAGACTCGGTGTTGTGACGAGTTCCTTGGGGAGCCTGTTCCAGTGCCCAACCACTCTCTGTGCTAAGAACCTTTTCCTTATAACCAAACTAAATCTCCAGTAACACAACTTCAGGTGATTCCCTCAGGTCCTGTCACTGGTCACCACAGAGCAGAGATCAGTGCCTACCTCTTCTTTTCTACTCACAAGGAAGTTGCAGATTGCAATGAGGTCTCCCCTCAATATACTCTTTTACAGGCTGAACAGGCCAAGTGACTTCAGCAACTCCTTTTTATAGCTTCCACTCCAGGCCCTTTACCATCTTCACTGCCCTCCTTTGGATACTCTCTAATAGCTTTATTTCCTCTTATATAGTGGCACTCAAAATTGCCCCCAGCACTCGAGGTGAGGCCACCCCAGTGCAGAGCAGAGAAGGACAATCCCCTCCCTTGCCCAGCTGGACATGGGTAGCCCTCCTGGCTGCCAGGGCACTGCTGACTCACATTCAACTTGCCATCAGCCAGAACCCCCAGGTCCCTTTCCTTGGGGCCACTTTCCAGCACTTGTTCCCCAGTCTGTCCATACATCCAGGGTTGCTCCATCCCGGATGTAGAATCTGGCACCTGGCACCTGACCTTCATAAACTTCATATGGTTGGTGCTTGCCCAATCCTCTGATTTGTTCAGGTCTCTCTTCAGGGCCTGTCTGCCTTCAAGGGAATCAACAGCTTCTCCCAGTGTTGTATCATCTGCAAAGTTACTTAGTGTACCTTTGAGACCAAATCATTTCAGAAGATGCTGAAGAGCACAGGGCCGAGGATGGAGCCCTGCAGAACCCCACTAGTAAAAGGTTGCCAGTCTCATGTCACCCCATTCACTGTAACCCTTTGTGCCCGACCCATGAGCCAGTTGCTCACCCACTACATGGCTGTGTTTTTCCAGCTATGAGCTGGACATTTTGTCCAGAAGGATCCTATGAGAGACGGTATCGAAAGCTTTATTGAAATCCAAGGAGATTACATCAACTGGCTTTGCTTTCTCAGCCAGCTGGGTTACCTTTTCATAAAAGAATATTTGACAAGCAGGACTTTCCTTTCATGAAGCCATGCTGGCTGTGACCAATGACTGCATTGTTCTTCAGGTGTTTTTCAATACCTTCCAGAATAATCTTCTCCATAATTTTACAGTCACTAAAGTGAGACTGACAGGCCCGTAGTATCCAAGCTCATCCTTATTACCCTCCGTGAAAACTGGGACAACATTAAATCAACTTCCAGACAACTGGGACCTCTCCAGATCCCCAAAACTGTTCAAAAATCATTGAGTGAGGCCGTGGAATGACCTTGTCTACCTCTGTGAGTATTCTTGGATGTATCCCATCAGGCCCGATAGGCTTGTAGGGATTCAGCTGGAGCAGCAGATCCTGCACAAGTTCAGGGTTGACTGGGCATTGATCATTATCATAAGCAAGCTCAGGGCCCTGGGACCTCCTTAGGCCATTATCAGTGTTGAAAGCAGAGGCAAAGAAAACATTAAACATTTCTGCCTTGTCTGTGTCCATTTTTTTGAGATGACCATGTTATTCCTGAATGGGACTGATGACAATAGATACTTTCCTAGACTTTTTAAAGCCCTGGCTAAAATGTACCAAAAAAGTGTCACTACTTACACCCAAGAAAGGCTGTAATTAGATTCCCAGGCTTTAAACAATAGTATTGGATAGCTGACTTAACTACATGTCATCAAACTTTTCCTGTGCTAAGACAGGTGGAATATTGGAGGCTTAGCCTTAAGGTATTGTATTTGTTGTTAATGCTAAATTTACCATTCCAACAGTTTTTCTTAATTAGGAAGCCTAAAGGATTTGTACCTTCTACAAGGAAAAGAATATTACAACAATCCCCGTCTTGCATTTAAAATTTTATCTTCAAAAAATCTGAAATTGTGGAGAAATTAGATTAGTAGGAAATGGCATAAACTTCTACAATTAGAATTAGTTTAGAATCAGTCTTATTTCTGGATAATCAGAGAGAAGCATCACAACATATCAAAATGGATATCAAATGTACAGAAACAGCAAACTGAATTATAAGAGAAAAAAAGGAAATGTTTTTGTGTTTCAAATTGAAAGAGGAAGTAAGTAGCAGAAGCTGTCAGCACATGCAATTCTATAAGTTGAATTCATCAAGATTGATATAAATGGAACAAACTTTTTGAAAACATTTCATCATTTTGGTCAAGATTGAGATTTTCACAACTAGCACAGCTTTAACATGGATTTTTTCCATCTGCATAAAAATATTTCGTTTTCTATTATTGGAGGTAAAGGAGAGGCAAACTCCCTCAAAATGATTGGGTTATTTTCATAAAACACAAAAACATGAATTCCTGCTTCTCTCCCATTTTCCTTTCACTGGGAAAAATAAGTGAGGAAAAAGGAAGAATCTCTAGTTCAAAACAAAGATTTTTCCCTGAAAGTGTCAAGCAAAACAATAAATATTGTTTCATCTTACATTTTAATAGAAAACACACTCTTTCTGGGTTGTTGTTTTTTGTTTGTTTGTTTGTTTTGATTTTTTGGGGTTTTTGTTTTTTTGTTTTTTTGTTTTTTTTGCTTGGAATGATAGATTCGACTCTATGGAGTGAAGGCTGTGGTTCACAAATCAGGAACCAGAGGAGGTACAATAAGAGATGTCGTGAAATGGGAAACAGTCTTGAGCAGATCATTGCTGTTTCCTGAAAGCATAGAATTACTGGTAGTTCCAATTACTGGAACAATTACTCATACAAGAAATACTAGGTTCTTTCCAGAAACCTATATTTAGAATACAGAATACTGAAATGTCAAATGCAAAATCTATTAGGAGCAACACAGCTTCTTAAAATATTTTTTCCAATACAAATCTGCAGTATTTTAAGGATCAGCTTACTCTTGTAAAAGGTCATACTCCTGAGATACACCTTTTCAACTCATATAAACAGATTTAATTCCACCAGCATCACTGAATTTAATCAATTGACACTTGACTTATTCTCAGCCTCATAAAGCAAAGCCTGCATAGGAGGAGATCAGGACAACTGGTTCTGTTTGAGGGAACCAAAGCCCTCAAAACTCATGTTAAATGGGGCTTAGGGCTTAGATCTCTTTCATATGACTGGATTTGATCAATAGTAAGTGCCCACTTTGTAGTCCATGGCAAGGAGTGAAGGAGACCTGGGGATTTATCTTTTCCTGAAAGACATTAAAGAACTTTAGAAACTGAAAGTGCCCATCTTAGACTGGAGAGCAGATGATTTAAAGATGGGCAGAGTACAAATTATATTTCACATAAAGACACACAGATAAAATGTTATACATATTAAATAAACATGTAGTTTACTAAATTGTTTTTAGTAGGAGTTTATATCTGGTTCTCCATTGTCTGAAACTGATTTTTTTTAGGATTACTACATTGCTTTTAGGATAGTTACTATCTTTGAAATTTACTTTACACAGTGTCTAAATGGCTGAAATAACATGTTTGCTATGTTAATAAATATGATAATTAATAACATGTTATTACATATATGAGAGTTAAATGTGCACAAAAGTTTTCCTTACATTTACAGGCATAAGAGAAATTATTCAGGGTTTTAGCCCAAGTATTACCAGTGCTGTTAATTTAACAGAAAAAAATACTTTGAGTGCCATAGCCAGGTAAAATCCAGAAGAATAGTTGTGCTGTAGGGGAGTAGTCTATGCTTCTTGTATCAGATGAAATCTTAGATCTTGGTATGCAGCTTGGAAGAATTTCACATTACATAGATGCTTCTAATATTTAACATATTTAATTTTCTGAATGATATGTGCTTGAGCCCCAGAGTCTCTATGACCTTTCTAACTACAGTTTATTTTTTATGCCAGATGGCTGGATGAGCATCAGGTTGTTTTTATTCCATAAAAAAAATCTTGAATGCAAGTAGTAAGAACATAATAGCAGAAGGGAGAAATCCTTGTTTTCGATACAGCATTTGTGGTATTTCTTGAAATTGTTTCTGGTGATGCCGATTTAAAGGAAAAATTCAAGATGGTGTTAATATTACATCAAAAAGTATTCTTTTTCAATTGGCCTGTTGGTCTTCGGAATTATGTGCTTCTTACTGAGGGGACCATGCCTGTGTACTCTAACTGTATAGGAAGCCCTTATAACACCGCATAAACTACACTAATGTATGTTGAGTTTTTGAAACTGCATAATAATTTAGTGGCTCAGTAATTCTCATTGCTTTTGTTGTACGCTCATAATCCTTCCAAGGATCAGCCACCTGGGGCAATGACCTATTATTTTTATGGCACAGTTGATCCATTTTCAGTGCTGTGCACACTTCTGGAGCCCTAGTCATTAATAGGCTGTATATAAAGGCTAAATACAAACAGTATTTGCAAAGTATCCTCTCATTTACAGCTGCTTCTGTAAATTATTTCTATTTATGTTAATTACTGCATATTTAAATTTGGAGAAATGGTCAATATAAAAAGCACCAGAATTTTCCATATTAGGTTAAAATTGTGGAGGCTTATTTGGATGCAGAATTTCTGATCAAGTGAAGATGAAAAATAAACTGCAAAATACAGCATAATTAGGTTTGTTGAAAAAATTAAGCTCAATTCTTTCATCTAGTGTGAGAGAGACAATTAATTAATTTGGGGCTGTTTCAGGTACCATGAAGATACAAGACCACTGCATTGGAATTTGACAAAACTAGGAGTGGTGTGTTAACAGTCAAAGCAAGATTCTGCTAAATAAAGGGGTTTGTCTGCATTTTTTTCTCATTTTTCACACTTTTCCTCCTCATTTGCAGATCATTATATTTCTGTAATAGCTTAGCAGCCAGGAGAGACAGATGTAATGACAGTCCCTAAGTAGAACTAGCTGGAGGAAGAGCTGCAATTGCTTTTGGATCGCTGATTACTGGAGGAGTTTGCCCTCTCAGATTCTTTTGCCTTCTATTATTAAGTCTTCCTTATGTGAGTGTAGCAAATAAAGGTGAGAAGTAGAAGTACAAGTACCACCTTTTGAAGAACATGGCAGAACGTCCAAAGGGCAATCCATCTCTGCCCATTAGAGTCCCAAGCCAGTCATCCTTGATTTACACTATATGCTGCAGAGAAACCTAAGCTAAGCCTGCCAGATGGATTTTAATAAATACAGCCAAATGAAAATTATTTGGATCTGTTCATACCTGTGTAAGATTACCTCACTGTAGCTATGTACTCTATGGCTGAGGAAAAGCCTAGAGCTTTTTCTCTTTTAATATCACTGTTCTTTTGTAGTGTGGTCACTACAAAAGTGTATTGAGGGGACATATCCATCTGATCTGGCTGAGCTGGAGTTCATTTTCCCCACAGCAGCCCTCACAGTGCTTTGCTTTGCACTGGTAGCTGGAAAGATGATAAGCCCCCAGTGTTTTGGCTGCTGCTGAGCAGTGTACACACAACGTCAGCACTGCCTATCCAGTGATGTGCCCCCCACAGCAGTCGGACAGAGATAGACAAAATCCTGGGAGGGGACATAGGCAGGACAGCTGATTGCAACTGAACAAAGGGATATTCCATATTTAATTATTCAGCAATAAAAGCTAAGAGAATGGGGAAGGGCCAATTTTAATATAATGTTTGTCTCATGGAGCAACCACTAAGTGTACTGAAGCCCTACTTCCCAGGAAGTAGCTGGATATTCCTGCTCATGGGAAGTAGAGAATAAATATTTTGTTTTCCTTTTCTTCTGCAAATGACCTTTACTTTTGCTTTAAAAAACTGTCTTTATCTTGACCTATGAGGTTTTTTTCTTTTTTATTTTCTCTTGCCCCTGTCCTGCTGAGGAGGGGAGTGAGAGAGCTGCTTGGTGGGCACCCAGCATCCAACCAAGGTCAGCCCACCACCGAGGATGTTAATAAAGCAGCTATAGTTTGATACCATTCAGCAGGAAATTCTTGTAGCTCTGCCGACTTTGTCTCATTAATATTTCTCTCAGGCCTTCAATGTGAAGGGCAGGTTGTGAACCTTTTCTCAAGAAAAGCCTTATCTGGTCCTGAGATTGGCACCAAAAAGGTGGTATATGTTTCACTGATAGTCCACTGGCCTTTCCCAACCTCCCTCCATTTATTCCTATCGAAAATAAGGTATTGCTTACTCAACTGCTCCAAGTCTGGATGTTTACAATGTGGCTGGTCCCTCTTTTTCCCCCTTGGAGGAATACATCTTGTGAAAAAATGGATATTAAGCTTTTGTAGGTAAAATACTATAAGTAAATATATTTAATATGAAGTGCTTGTTCCTTTGCATAAGAAATACCTCGCAACATTACATTTTAGATGTGTAGCTCATTCAAACAATTCTAGTTCACTCTATCACAGCCTCTATTTTTTTTTTCAAATTTTCTGTAGACACATTAATAAATAACAGATCTGTTCAGGTACCATAGGTTTTAAATGTAACCCTCTGTAATCTATTCCCCAGATATATTTTGTACAAAATTGCTTTTGAGTTTAGCCCATCTTGGCAATGTGTGGGAGAGAGCAATGATCTGACTGCTTTAAAAAGAGTTCACACCTCCACTCTTAATACTTAGCCTTTATATGAGATGTTTCTCCTGAAAGGTTCTCTGAAAGGTGCTGTACTATAATTAATTCTTTAGTATTACAACTAGTTATTTTAGGGTTAAAAAGACAGTGGTGCGTTTTTAAGAAGCATGCAAGCTGTTTAGAAACCCAGAATACTCTCCCCTTCTTTCCTCAGCCTCAAAGGGAAACTGTGGCTAAATTTTCACATGTATTTAGGCCTTTTACAAGACCAGCCTAGAGAAATTTCAAAAGCTAACTTAGGTGTCCCACATATGGTTGAAAATTAAGCTGGGTCCCTGAGGCTATTTTGTGTATGTTTGAATAGCTTTGAAAATTCAGACACGGGGCATTTAGTAGTTAAATTTTCATCGACTTGCAATAAAACCTAAGCTGTTAAGAGCCAGAGATCCTGTTTTCCAAACTGAAGAATTTGACAAAATAAATCATATGGGTACTTCTGGAAATTGCATATTATGCATGTAGTGCTATGATGGATGGCAGGGTAGGGATCATGCCACGGACAGTAATAGCAGTGGCCAGGGGCTGAGAAGGCAGCGGTACCAGGCTGCGATGGCCTCATGCAGTGAGGGAGGGGATGGTGACACAGCTGTGAGTGACCAGGTTGTGGTCTGGCTGCAATTTTCCTTTGAAGGTACAGAATAAGTGTCGTGGTGGGGAACAGGGCAGCAGTGATGGTGAGGAGGAAGGAGGTGCAGGATGTGGTATCTTGAGGAGGGACTGGCAAGTGGGGTGAGAAGGTGGAGTGTGAAGTGTCAGAAACCCTGGCAGCAAGGCTAATGGGCTGAAAAACCTTGTAACAGGCCAAGTGTATGAACAAGTGAAGAGAGATGATAAACAGATCAATATAAAGAGGAAGAGGAAAAGGGCAAAAGGGAGTGATAGGGACAAACACAGACTGGATCAAAAAGTAAAGCAGTGAGAAAACATGGGAAACAAGGTAGTGAAGGATAGAGTAAAGGAAGAATCAAAGGCTGGAGATTTATGCATACAGAAGAGATTCCTCCCCCATAGTCAGAAGATGCAGTAGAAAGGGAAGATGAGAGAAGCACTGGAGGTAAAAAGGACAGCAGTGGAGCACTGCAGTTGAGGGGTGGGTGGTAAAGGGCAGCTGTGTGGAAAGGGCTGGCATTGGGTAAGAGAAGTGATGGTGGCGAAGAGGATAGTGAGGAAAGGGCAGGGGCAGGATGTCAGGTCTACAAGGGAAGGGAAGAGCAGCAGTAATACAGAATTACAGAATCATTAAGGTCAGCTGTTTTGGCAGGAGATTGTACTGGGTCTGGATGGGATGGAGTTAATTTCTCCATATTTCTCAGTCCATGTGGTACTAGGTTTTGGATTTGTGTCTAAACCAGTGCTGGTAACACACCAATGTTTTTGCTGTTGCTGAGCAGTATTTGCAGAGCATCATGGTTTTATGTGTTTCCCACCTATCCTTCCTCCACTCCTTACATTCCAATGGGAAAGAGGCTGGAAGGAGACACAGCCAGGATAGTTGACCTGATTGGATGAAGATATATCCATACCACACCACATCATGCTCAGCAACAAAAGAGGGGGAATAAGGAGGAAAGAGAGTCCTCCAAGGTAAATAGTGCTCAGATGTTGGCTGGGCATCGGTCAGCATGTGGGAGGTGGTGAGGGATTTTTTTTGCATTGTTGGTTTTTTCCCCCACCTCTTTCCCTTGCTCATTAAACTGTCTTCACTTATTCACTTCACTCATTAACTACATTAAACTGTCCATTTATCTTGAGTTTTCTTGCTTTTTTTCTTCTTGTACTCTCCTCTATCCCACTGGGATGGGGATAAGCAAGAAGTTGAGTGGGAGTTTGCTGCTGGCTGGGGTCAGCCCACCATGGTGTTGAATACTGCTGCCTGGAAAGGCACTGAAGGCAGGCAGCTACAGAGCTGGGAGAAGCAGCTATGGGAAGTGGTAAAAGGCCAGCTGCATTACAGCTGCAAGCTTGCAGGCAAGGGAGGCAGAGAGAGCAGTCCGTAAGGAGAATGAGGCTTACCAGGAAATGAAGTAGCAATCACAGGCAGAAAGTGCTGGTGACATGACAAGAGCAAAGCTGCAGGTTGTGTAGCAATGGGAGAGGTGCATGTCTGACAGGCTGGCAAGAGGAGTGGGGCAAGCACGGCAAAAGGTGAGAAAGAACAAGGAAGAAGAGTAAATGGACAGCAGATGCAGCTTCTGGACAATGTAGAGAAAGCAGGCAGCATTTGGGGCTACAAGCTGAGGATGAATGAATGCAGCAGATTAAGGCTCGAGAGGACGCACTGAGCATAGGATGCAAATGAGGTGAAAAGGAGAGGCAGGGGGCTGGCAGCAGCAGGAGGCAGCAGAAAGCAAAGAGAAAGCAAACGTGGTCCTACATGAAAACAACATGGTCAGAAAGTCAGGTATTTAAATGATGTGATGAGGCCAGGAAGAAGCAGAGTAGGGAAATGGTGGTGCACAGCAAAAGTTTGAGAGTGCAATCCAGAAAAGCCACAGGAAGGACATGTTTACAAGCACAGGAATAAAGCAGAGGCAAGAACAAGCTGGCAAAACAGGCACTGAGAGCCTGTAGCTAAGGGAGATAGGCAAGCAACAGAAGAAGGATCTTGTTCTGTGTAAAGTTGACCATGGGCAGCAATACATGCGAGTGACATGAGAATGAGTGAAGAGAGGTGGAAAGTTCAGAGGTCACAGAGTGGCAGGAGGAAGTAGTAAGTGGAGGGGAAGTTTGGTGATGAAGGTGAATGGTGACATGCAGTGAGTGAACAAGCATGGTCAGCAGATGGAAAACAAGAGAAGTTGTGAGGGCTGTCTACAAACAGGGCAATTCCAGACAGGTGGAGACAAAATGAAGCGGTAGGAGCAGGCAGGATGGCAAACGGCAATAAGTAATGGCTTGGCAAGGTGATCTGAGAAAGGTCCTGGTCATTTGGGGAGAAGAGCAAGCAGTAAGTGGAACAGTAAGCAAAAATAGTGTGAATAGAGAGCAAACATAGCTTCTGGGAGAAGAGGAGGAAGAGGAGAGGAAACAGGTAGCAAATGGGGCTGGCCAGAACAAGCAGTGAACAACAGTAACAAGACACGTGGTAGAAAACAGAGCAGTTTCAAGAAGGGAAAGCGGAGGCAAGCAGAGAGGTGTTGAAGGTGGGTGGCAAAGAGCAGGACAAAGCAATGGGACCATGGGGGAAGGTGACAATGGGACAGGAAAAGAGCACATGAAGCAGTAAAATGAGATGGTGTGGTGTTGAGGAGAGAGGCATTGAAGGGAATTAGGTATGGGCACACTACAAGAAATAGGGTAAGGCAGGGACTGATGAGGCAGTAAGGTAAGCAGCAAGTAAGGTGATGTGGCTGCAAGAGACAATGAGGAAATGATGGACAGGAAATAGAGAACAGAAAGAGAGAAGACAGTGGTGGATGTGTGGGAGTGAGCCCAGCAAGGGTAGGCAGAATTGAAACAGGCGATATTGTAAGAGATGGCAGAAAATGAGATGGCAGCAACGCCAGAGGCTGTGAATGGAATGGGGTGTCACAGGCATTGGGGCTTGACTGGCATGGCCAAATGGAGGAAGGGGTCAAAAAGGAAGTGCAAGTGGCAAACCAGCACATGCCAGTGTGCACAGGGGAGGAGAGAAGAGATAAGCAAGTAGGCTGAAGTAACAGGCCAGATAACAAGTGAAACAAAGGTGATGAGCAAAATACAACCCTGAGCCTTGCTGGTTGGAATTTATTGTACTTTGAAAATAAATGTATAATATTGCACCTTCTACCTTTTCTGGACTTGTTTCTCCCCACCCAACTCTCTCCTGAAAAAGAAAAACCTGGACTTTTCCCCCTCTCTTCTCTGTGGCTTTAAATGGTAGAGGCATTTTTTTCTTAATCATTGCACAAAACATACAGTTCTAAATCTACTGATAGCAATTCTTAGTACTGTCTAGTAAGTCTGGGATGGTTACTAACAGAACCAAATCCTTGAATCTAAAGTTAGCATTTCTCCTTGTCTGTGTTAATGACCCGAGGTGCTGACCTTTCAGCTATTGTCTCTGCCCTTTTGTTAAAGGGATTTGTTCAGGCATTTGCATGTTACTGCCCAAAAAAAACCTGTGCCAGCTTTCTGGGTTGAAAAAAAGGTATAATCCGCTAAGCAAGGCTCTAGCAGACTGACTGGAAATGGACATTGTCTAAATCTGACTACCATGGTGAGTAAATAATTAAAAACTCTCTGTGGCTGAAGAAGTAGTTGGATTCATTTGTTATTGGCCTAGTTGGTTTCTTAATAGGGGATTAGGAGGAATTTATTGCTTAAGTCAATGCTGTGTTAACTCACACATCAAGTGGGTAGTAAAAAGGATAGATGCAGCATTAGCAAAGGCTATATCAAGGATTTACAAATAAGGAAAAATGAGAAAAAAATCATTATCTGCTATTTATGTTTCCACCTGAAGTGACTCTGAAATTTTTGAATTGGACTCATAGATCAGTTACATTCAATGGCAGATGCATATATTTTTATCACAAGAGGCAATTTCAGGATTTGTTTAAAGCTGAATCACAGTAAGCAAAGATTAGCTTATCACACAATATCCTAAGGAGGAGCAGTGAGGAAGCCACCCAGTGGAGCTGAGTCTGTCCTTCTAAAGCAGATGAGTTTCATGCTGCTTGCTGTGTGGCATGTTTCAAATGAAACATAGAGGAAAGCAGCCCTACTGACTTTGCCTCAAAACTATGGTCCATCTAAGGAACCCAGATCAAGTTTTCTGTTAGAGATTTACAATTTTGACCAGGCTTCTTTCTCTACTCAGTGAAAAAGTGCTGCAGAGTCTGTCTATACTGAGTACAGAAACTGCCTCTGGTGACCATATTCTTAACTTTGCTCCTCCTACGTATTTTGGGGAATAATCTGTACCTAAATATCATTAAAAATGGAATATGGACCCAAGAGTTCTTCCTCAGCAGTTCCCTTTTGGTCTCAGTTTGGTGGCAGGCCTGCTTGCTACTGCACACCCATGGAAGGACTGATGGATTCTGGTCGTGCCATGCATATGGTATGTATAATTAAGCACAGGGGCTGCCTGTAGGGTGAGCAGTTATAACACATTTATTTCCTGCATCAAAGAGAAGTCACATTTAATTAGTTTTTCCCAAGTGAAACTGATATCATGAGGGACTGTCAGGGAACTAACTTCAGATTGTGTACCATTGCAAGTCATGTTTCTTTGAAATGTTTAAGAAAAAAGCTTATCAAATAAAATGCCAGGTTATTGCTGGGTTTATGTCACTCTCTGCATAAAAGTAGAAATGGGAAATTAGCTCATTTTCTTCATAATTTGCAAGCTTTACTGTTGATGCACCCCAGTTTTTAAAATCCTAAAAAAGATTAAGGCAACTTTGCCCATGGAAATATAAGATAAAAGCAGTTTGAGGAGGACATCAACACTAATGAAGTCTGGTTTCCTCTGGATTTGCATCCTCCATTTGTATACCTTCACCGCTACAATAATAATGTTAGATTTTCATTAAAATTCTTAACAATCTGTCCCCTCTTTTAGCTGGTATGATGTATCATCAGTGTTCTCAACTACTGCTGACTGTCAAGGTCATAGGACAACTCAGGTTTTAAGGGGCCCCCGGAGGTCTCTAGTCCAAATTCGTACTCAGAGTTAAATGTGCCATCAGAGCAGTTTATTTAGAGCTTCTTCCTGCTGGGTCTTGAAAACCAGCAAGAGTGGAGGCTGTTCTGATAGAGGTAGCATCATGCTCGTGATGCAATCTGCTCATCAGTGGTGTTCTAATCTGGGTCTTTCTCCTCCACCCAGCCTTTGATTTTTCCTGAAGCTGGTAAGGATGCAGTACCAGGGGCTGGAGGACATGCTTTGCTGTCAGATCATCTAGAAATCAACCAATGGCAAAAGTCCCTCATGGTGGTGAGGGCAAAAAGATGAACAGGTGGGCAAATCCACACAAGCCACATGCACAAAGGCATCCTATTTCCTAGGTGTCCTATTCCCCAGGTATCCTATTTCCCAGGCTAAAATTACATCTGCAAGCACTGAACCTCTCCACAGAAACTCAGATAGAACCATAAAATTAATTTATATCGACACTTTCTACATTCTGAAGAAGCATGTAGTTCCCAGTTCCTATTTTAAAAGCAATGTTAAGATAAAGTGATGCTCTTCTGCCTTGCAGAAATGGCAGCTGGACAGAATGAGCTAAGAGTGTTTTAACATAAAGCACAAAGGAACAGTGTCAGTGACCTCAATGATCTTTATTATTTCTAAAAGAGCATTATTAGGATCAGTATCTCTCATTACTATGTTTCCATCCAGCACCTCAAAAAAGTTTCTTGAAACAGATGAAATTACATCACTCTGGGTCTTGTCCTACTGAGAAAAAAATATCATGTCAGGTCCATGTGTACTGGTTTTGCTTGGGGTGGAGTTAATTTTCTTCACAGTGTTTGGTGCAAGGCTGTGTTTCTGATTTGTGCTGAACACAGGGGTTGATAATACAGAGATCTTTTTATTGTTACTGAGCAGGGCTCACACAGAGCCAAGGCCTTTTCTGCTTTTTGTACAGCCACACTGGCCAGGAAGTTGGGGGTGAATGGGAGATTGGGAGGAGACACAGCTGGCACAGGTGACCCAAACTGACCAAACTGATATGACATCATGCTTAGTATATAAAGTGGGGGGAAGAAGGAGAATGGGGGAATATTTGGACTGATGACATTTGTCTTTCCAAGTAACCATTACGCGTGATGGGACCTTGCTCTCCTGGCGATGGCTGAACGCCTGATGCCCGTGGGAAGCACCAAATTAATTCCTTGTTTTGCCTTTGTTCTGCATGTGGCTTTCCCTATTAAACTGTCTTTATCTCAATCCATGAATTTTTTAGCTTTTAGCCTTCTTATTCTCTTCCTAATCCCACTGGTGGGGGAGTGAGTGAGCAGATGTGTGGGGCTTGGCTGCTGGCTGGGGTTGAACCACAAGACCATGTCAAGTCATTGTTTGATCTGGTCCTTGCAAGGTCTCTGCTGCTATTTTACCAATTCTGCTTGTGGACAATGTCAGATACTTTTCATCTGTCAGATCATGAGTTCAGGTATGACCCCAGCCAGGGTAAAAGTGCTCTACAAATAAGCAAACAAACCCTGAGTCTCAGAGGAAAGATCAGCAGTGTACAAGTAAATGTGAGCAAGATGAGTTAGAGCTTTTTTACAATTGGCTGAAATTGCAGAGGGTTCAAATAAACATAAAAATAAACAAAATGCAGCATAAAGAAAAAGGAGTATGAAGGCACTGTGCTTGCACCAAGCTGTATGTGGGAAGAGGTTGTCATACAATAACAAATGAAGTTGTAATGACAAATAGGAATGGGATAGCAGGTTGTTCTCAGATGCATCTAATCTAGCTATTTAGATGATAAGCCATATAAATCCTTGTTGTGTCACCTAACCCTCCATTGTGCAACTACTATGATCAGGACGATGTTAAATGTCAAGGAATTTGTTCATTCATTACATGGTAGGATGACAGTTTACTTGAAAGGCTTCCTGATAAAAGGGACAGAAGACATGTTTCTTGATTCATGCTCAAATAATTTATTCAGCCCAGATGCATTGCTCAACTTACAGAACTACAGTGAATTAATTACGTGATACAAAAAAAGCATGTGTGTGCATTTTTTTGAAACCAGAAAAATTATGAAGTTGGCATAAAAAGTAACCCAATCCAGCATATTTAGCTTTTCAAGCCAGTTTTAGATCTATGCAAGTTTTAAAACATCCACACCACAGTATGCATGGGGAGAGATTTGGGTAATTTGGGACATTACTTTTGGTAATGTCTAGTGTTCCTAAATACTGAGGCTGTAAATCTCTGAAAGCCATTTATTGGCAAAGACTTTTGTGCAGAGACTTTTATATGAATGATGAATATATTGAATTAAACCACCTAGATTTTAGGACAAAGTCAAATTAGTTCCATTAGTCTCAAAAGTGATTAAATTGAAAGAACTTTCTTATAAACCTGGAGTAATAAGAGCTTTTTAACAAATCCAGAAGCTATTATCCCTTAGAAATGTATGACTTGAATGTTTTGTAATGAATCTGTGAAATATCTAAGTTAAATTCACAGCAGAACACACTGTTGTTATTTTACCCCTGTCTTTTTCTACTGCTTTTTGTCTTTTTAGAATGTGTTAAATTAGTAACTTATAAGTTAAGGCTCTTTTCTCTGATTGTGACATCACCTTCTGCTTTTCTTGATAAAATGGGTTACTGCCTGTTACCCCTGAGGGCTACATATGCTGATTTGTTTTTTGTCTGGTCTTACCACCAAATTATATGGCTCTATTGCAGCTCTGATGTGATATAATTAAAAATATTGCCTTCAGTGAATTACATGGGTTTTTCATTAGAAAGTGTACTGAAATCCCAAATGATTTTGCAACTGGTCTCTGGTGAAAGACACCATTTTTATGTATTCACCAGCCTTTGAGCATGCAGAAATGTGGCAGGAACATATGTTATACCGAAGTCTCCAGCACTCCTAGTGCCCCCAAGTAAATGTTGCGGACATGATGGGAAATTATGAAGATATTTTGCCCCACAACACATTATTATTACCATTATTAACCTTTCTATGGCTGTTACAATTTAGAGGCTCTTGAGGTTAGTGCTTGATCCCCAGAGATAATTAGTTGTACCCCAGCCAATTGATTTCAGACTTTAGATGAGAAGTAATAAATGCAGAGACAAGACTGTGACGTGAGCAAGCTGAACAGAGAGGGGAGAAGGCAATAATTCCTGCATACATCTGTATGTGAAACCCAGTTTGGTTGGAAGGTGACAGTGTCCCTCCCAGTAACCTTCTGGACAAGCTGTCCGGCTGAGATGAGCAGGTACATGGCATAAAGGGTGAAGAACTGGCTGAAGGGCAGAGCTCAAAGGGTTGCTGTGCATGCAGCTACATCTGGCTGGTGACCAGTGATCAGTGTTCCACAGGGCTTAATTCTAGGGCCAGTTCTGTTCAATATATCAGTGATCTGGATGGAGGAGTTGAATGCACAGTTAGTAAGTCTGAAGATGAAACCAAACTGGGAGATGCGGTTGGCTGTCTCAGGGGACAAGAGGCCTTGCAGGAGTATCTGGAGAGAGTGGAGCATTGGGCAATCACCAGTGGCATGAAATGTCGGATTCTGCACCTGGGACAGAGTAACACCAGGCATGAGACAAACTGAGAGAGGAGTGGCTGCAGAGCAGCCCTGCAGAAAAGGATCTGGGAGTGCTGGTTGACAGGAGGCTCAACAGGAGTCAGCAGTGTGTGTGCTCTGGCAGCCAGGAGGGCAAACCTCATCCTGGAGTGCATCAAACACAGCATCACCAGCTGGTCAAAAGAGGTCAATTATCTTGCTGTGTTTAGCATTCATGCAGCGTTGAGTACAGCGTTGTGTGGGGAATTTTCTGTTGGATGTTCTGTTGGTGTAGTGACTGGGGATCTGATCTAGCAGCTTGCAATTCTTTTTGCACCTGTAAATAAAGAAACAACATTCTCCATACCAAAGGCTTTACTATCAATATAAATGAAACATTACAGGCAAGTAATTTCATATCCAGGAGGTCTTTTATTTTTTTTCTCTTCTGAAGCTGGAGTTCCATTTAATAATAAGGGCTGTCACCTTTTTACCTGAAGTACTATGAACTTTAAATATTAATTCATGCAGTTTTACTTTTAGTTTAAAATAAAGCTTTGCTTTATGTTGGGGGTTTTTTTACTTATGTATATCAGGTCTTAATACTCACATTATGTTGTTTCAGTTGCTTGCATGATATTAAGAGTTGTAGTTTACATTCTGTTAGTCACCCTTGGCTGCTTTGTCTTCACTAGGCACAGACCAAGTACTCTTTTGCACCAGAGGCGTCTCTGAGGGAGGGTCCAGGGTCTGCTAGACACGAATTGTTATTCTTCACTGCTTTCTAAATATGAGTTGTGGGAGGCAGGGAGGGAGGGAGGGAAGAGCTAAATGAGACAACCAGTGGTCTGTGCAAAGCTGAGAGACATGAGACTCAGGATCAAGTCCCAGGTATGCAACAGAATTCCTTCATGAGCTTTCGAAATCAGCTTTAGGTACACTTACCAGATAACTTGCAATGCTCTGGAAATATTCCCAAGCTAGTTAGGCACCAAGAAGAGGGCTGCTATTCAAACAGCACTCTATTTAGACTACTTAACCCCCTAACTGATAAGCTGAGTTTCTTCCAAGCTTGAGTACCCTCAGAGCTGCACTCTATTTGTAAACATCCCTGCTCCATGTTTCAGCCTTTTTCTATGAAATCCTCCTTTCCCAATCACACATTTTTGACAAATTGCAAGGAGAGGTGCTATTTCTCACACGATGTTTGGATGGCACCTAACAATGGATGTCATAATCTCTACTCAACAGTGTGATACAAATAAACAGAAGGAGTGATCCGCTATTATTTGCTTGTACTGCTCTATCAGAAAGAGATAGCAAGCCAATTTTAACACCCTTCAGTGTGAAAACATACGTAAGCCTGTGGGTAGAATGATAAGATTGTAGATTGGATTAATCTTTCAAGAAGGATAGCAGGATCTCTATCACCTATCAGGCATCTGAAGTGGTCTGGATGAACTGTTTTGTTCCAGTAGTGAGACAGATTAAAGGCAAAAAATGGAAGGAAAACCAGACAGAATATCACTTAGACAGCAAAACAGTGACCACCAACAAGTCACACCCCAGTGGCTAGAGTTCCCTTTCCCCAGAGCACCTTGGCTGGCCTGTAAGGCTTCTCGTTACAAGCTGTCACAAGGTGGTGCAGGAGCCAATGTCCCTGCGTGCCCAAGGAACCTCCACAGGCTGGTATTTCTTAACAAGGGAAGAAGACAGGCTGTGCTGCCTTTTCAGTGATTTCTGCCTCCAGCTTGCTAATGAGTGTTTTCCCCTCTCCAAAAGCTACCTGGCTCCCTCTGTCTCTTTTTAACAGTCTGTAGTTATTCTCCCTTTGTTCCAAAGGTTGCACTTTAGGTGAGACAACCTGATGCCAGTTCAGAAACTTGCGTGGCAGCCCACCCAGGCTGTCCTGCACTTTGTCCTCCCCCTCTCTACTTGTGGCGCTGTGTATGTTTCACCACTACTGAATCACAAACACAATGGCAAATAAAGCAGAAAGAGAAGAGATAAAGTGCTTGCCTGCCTTCTCTGTGTTGAGTCATACAGCCTAACAGCTGGTATAGCATATTCCCAGAAGCCAGCTACCCTCCCAGACATGAATTGCATGGCACTCTACACCTAGTGTTTTGAGGCATGCTGGGGTTTTATTTACAGGATTTTCATCTTATTTTTGGCTTTTCTGAATCATAACCTGAATACTGTTGTTATACTATGGATCCAAGGGTCACAAGGGCATGCTACAATTATGAAAGATTAATGAGATACTTCATTAACCTTTACACTTTTGACTGCTCGGAAATATCTCATCTGTGTTATTTTATAGAAGAAGAAGGGAGAAAAAAAAGTCTTAGTAAAAGGAAGAAAAATACTTTGATGTTATTAGAACACTTTTGTGCCAGAATTTAGCACTGTTTCTTTTTTTACATTACCTTCTCTGACTGCTCATACCTTCCACTGCTCTCCTTCCCCTGCTTCCTCCTTTCTCTCCAGGCCTGCTCTCACATCACCCTGAAGAAAGGAATGATCTTCTCAGCAGCAGAGAGGCATCTCAACAACAAACCACCCAAAAATCAGGGAAGTTTGTACTCTTATGACCGTGGTTTTAATCCTCTTTCATTTTGTGACAGTTTTCCAACACCTCCCATGATTTCATGGTGATTTTAGAGGCAAGATTATTGTAGGTAAAAGGAGGAAGGTAACTTCCTATTCATGTAACTGCTTTATGACTACTCTGAAGGTGTATGAAAACAACTCTAAAACATATTTCTAAGAAAGGAAAGGTTTACTTTCTGAGACTAAGTATTCTGTACATCAGGACAGTTTTAAACTGTTAAAAATTTGTTTCTGTGCTGTAGTGAAGAAAATGAGGAAATGAGAAAAATCACAATAATAACTTTGCAACTTATAATAAAAATAATATTTTTTTAAAAAATCAACCAATAACTTTGGTTGAGCAGCCATTGTAATGTTTTGCCTTAGATAACTCATTACCTAAGTCTTGATTTGCTATTTTTTTTTGTCATACTGTACTTTGAATTTTTAATGGAATTAGAATTCAGTGAATTAAGCACTGTACACAACATTTTCCCACAGAGCTAAATTGCTTTTTGTGTCTCTTCAATCTCACTGAAGTCCAATAAGCCCGAGAATCCTGAATCATTTTGGTGTTCATAAAGCTCTCCTTTAGTTTATTCTCTTTAGGGACTACAGCCCTAACTCCAAAAGCTAATAGTTTAAAATTAGACAAGATAGTGAAATAATTGATGTGAGCTTTATTTCATGGAGGGGGAAAAGTCAAAGATGTATTAAAGAAGGTTTCGTACATGTCTAAGTGCATCATGTAAAGTTAACATACATTTTCTCCTGCCCTTCTTCCTTTAATCCCAAGATTTAGTGGTTTGTCCATGTCCATGCTTGAATTGGACAACAGACACCAGTCTGAGCTCTTGCTGCCGCAGACCCTGCTGATGTAATCTCAAGCTGGTCCACCTCATCTCCATAGTCACTTTATTGTCTGTGTTAAGGAAGCATCAAATATAGTGTCCAAAGCAAGCTCTTTTACCTCTGCAAAACTGTGAACTTTGCCTTTTTTATTTGTCTGTGGGATCCCCTGTCCTCACTGGGGTTGTGTCAGTAACAGACCGTGCTTTTATGAGACTTGCTCTTTACCTCCTGTAAAAAGAAAATGAAGGAGGAAACACTGGTGACCTGTGACTCCAAAATATTGCTCTATGCTCAGTAATGAACCTGCTTCTTGATGGGGAGAGGTGGGATTTGGCAAATGCTGAGGAATCACTCCCAGAAGGACATGATTTGCCACGGGATGGGCACTGAATGTAAATCACTGTCCTTAAATCTCACACCTCTAACAAGCTCCTGGCCCATCCACGGTAATTCAGCTGATGCTGAATCACACATCCTAGAGGTTTTCTTTGAATTTTTTAGTTTGTTTTTGGACATAGAGGGTCTTAAATAATTAAAAACAACTCTTAAGGCTGAGGTACCAGTTGGTGATACCTGGTTAAGCTTGCAAAACTTTCACCAAAGACTATGGATGAAATTCTGGCCTCACAGAAATTACTGCATAAAATCCCATGAGGGATGTCGCAAGACAACACAAAATGAACACACACACAGAGTGAATGCGAACACAAAAGGGAAAAGGAACTTTACTTTTTTGACACTGCTTTTTATACATTTTTTTGAAACCCCCATGGATTGGATACTAAGATTTCTTCCTCTCCAATTCCACTGGTCAAACCAGAATTCCATCAAACTCTCCTCTATCAGAAAAGGAATGAAAAACAAGAGAAATGGTTATAGAAACATTGCTTTGTTTATATAAAATGCATGAGAGACTCCATAGCAAAAATGCAAACAAAAATCGGAAGACTAAATCCAGGGCGACAGAGGGAGGCTAAGATCTTGTCCCATAAGAACAGACAAAGGTCAACAGCTCTTAGCAACCTTTTCATTTTTCAAAAGAAGGCCTAAATCCCTAATTTCATTCAAAATTTGCACCTATAGATCGATTAGTAGTTTAGCTAATACCTAAAACTTTTGCTGTCGGACAAAGAATTCTGGAGTCTGGAGAAAGGCTAATGCTGTTCAACAGTAACAAATTATTTATAAGTGAGCATGAGGCCCTGTGCTGCCTTGCCAAGGCCTGCTTGGAAATGCCCATCAATCACCTTTAACTAGTGTGCCTAATCTCCCGCATCAATTTAAGGGCCTTTTTTCATCCCTTTTTTCCTGTAAATATACTTTTTTTCCCCTCCTCACAGAGGAACTGGTGAAGGTCAAACATCAGTCCCTCTTTTTATACTGGACGATTTAAAGTCTGTAACGATGAACTCTATATTGAACGCTTGTCTTAGTTCAAGATGTTTCTAACTTGGGCTTTTCACAAACTGTTATTGATCTCCACCTCCAAACCAGTAAATCCTTTCGTGTAATAATTCCATAAATACAAGCAGAGTTGGGAAGGCTTTGAATCTTTTGATCAAAAAGTTCCAAATCTCTCAGATAAATCCATAGCTCATTGGGGCAGCTTTGAAGATGTTCAATCATCTTTCCTTAGACACTAATTGAAATGCCTTGAGTTTATGTTTAACTTTTTTGCTATGCTTCCATGACATCTGTCTTAAGTATATTGTCCTCAGGTGACTGTCAGTTAAATCTAGTTTGCATTTATCATTATGAGAAAGAGGTTATCCACTTAATAAATTTAACTAACTCTTTTTCTCTTCTTTTAATTTATGGTCACAGGCAGATATTTCAGAAGGATGGAGGGGGTATAATAATTACCAGAATCTACCTAATGTCTTCCTGTAAAGTTCTTTAAAAACTGGGTTAGTAAACTCTAATCCCTATTTATTTGGGCTATTTATAATAAAGACCATAAGAATCTCCCTTGAAAATATTTTGATTAGGTGAAATTAAATTCTTAGAGGCACAAAAAAGGTGGCACTGGCTACGAATTTAGATGTAGGGTCTAAAACTGATTGCCAAGCACTCTTCTTGGCTCCTTGTTCTTTAGCTGCTTGGCAATGTGGTAAAAGTAGCTGCCAACAACTATAGCTGGTGTTACTTCTTAAATTTGGTAATACATGCCTATATTTTGCCTGTAATCTGCATATTTTTACAGGTAACACTATTGTCCTGATACCTGGAGTATGTCCTTTCTTTGCTCTATAACCAGTGGAAACAATATTACACAGATGAAGATAAGGGGCTTTTTTTCTGCAGAAATGAACTGTTGTCAGATTCAGAATATATCTCTTTTATTGCACATCTTTTTATCATGTGCTACAATAAGTGGTCAAAAACATATCATGCAAAATATCTCCCAATGATATGTACAAATCAAAAACTCCTAACTCTATTAGGCATTAAAAACATCTACTCCTTAGTGATACTAGTTTTATGGCATTTTATAACTTTCCCTATTTCTGAGGCCTCACCTGTGTTCAACAAAAAATATTATCCTGTTTTTGTCCTGCAGAGACAATCTTATGCCTTTCTCTCTCTGCTCGATAGGCAGCGTCCTAATCTGAAAGATATAATCTGAGTAAAATTTAGAGGAGCTGTTTTTAGTTTGAATTTGACTTTGAAGTTTGTTTCAGACTCGGAGAAAGAAGATTTGTGTCTGAAAGTTTTTCTTCCCATTATTTGTCAAAATCTCTAACCTTTTCCTTCCATCCTTGACTTCATTATACATTAGCATATCACAGCTACTGCAATACTAGTACTGTCAAAAGAAGACAATAACTGAAGACTGGTTTGAAAAAATAAAGTTGCCCTTGCAGGGCCCTAGATTTGAATTGTTTATTGTTCCTTTGGATAAAACCATCAGGTTTTTGGTTTCATCTTATTCATTCTTGGCGATATGCCTTTCCTTCTGATATTCCTGTAGTCTCCCAAGACTGTCTCTGATTTTAAGTAAGCAGTTTGTTGGCCAGAAAAAAGAAGGCCACAAGTACACTTAGCTAAAACAAGGCCTTGTTATGATTTTGCAATTTCTTTCACAGGGGCTTTCACTTTAAAATTCCTCTCAGTTTCTCAAACAATCCCTAATTGCTCTTTAACATCCAGTTAAGTTTAATGTTTTGTGTATTTTGTATTCAAACAAAAAAGTTTTGTTGATCATTTATGCTAGGTATGAAGCTCTGCTTTTTCCCTTCCTCATTCCCAAATGTGAGGTGAATGCAACCAAGTGAAATTCTTTTACCACAGCAATAAAGCCAGTGGTTATTAAATAATAGTCTATCATTTGCATTGGCTTTGTTGCACTTTTAATGAAAAGCATGATAAAAGAAGTGCATAGGAGCCCAAAATAAATGTTTTAGGGTAGTAGTTCTGCCTTGTAAAGGTTTGCAAATCCCTGAGCTTGATCACAGAGAAACTACAGCATTTTTGTTATGGTGCCGTGTTGGGTCTGGCAAATGTTCACAATGTTTGAAAACAGTGATCAGTTACTAAAATTTCTTTCAGAATATGCTTGTGTTTATTAAAAAAAAATAATCTATCCTCCTTGTCCATTAACCATCCTTCCTCCCAACAAAAAAAAAAAAAAGCAGCGTTGTTACATTTTTCCTGTAAACTAAAGTAATACATACACACATATACAATAGATATATATATATATAACAGGTATTTGGAATGTCAGGTTTTAGTCCTTTGAGCCTGCAAAATCGAGGCAGGAAAGGAGCCAGACTGTGCTTCCAAACTTTTTAAATATGTCATCACATTTGTGAAGGACTAGTTTTGCATCAGGGAGACTAGCAGGAGAATTTATAAGACTCGAACCAAGAAACACAACAAAGAATGATTTGAAGGACTGATTGCATTTATAGTGAACACTGTGCTGTTAAATCAGTATGTGCCAATGAACAGTATTTGTGACCACCAGCTCTCTAAAACTAAACTCTCTAAGATCCAGTACCCCCACCATGTTAATCTGATGGAAGACATTCTCTTAAAACCAGACAACATGCCAGAAACTGACCAAAAAAAAAATAATGGATAAAGTGGGTCAAATTTGACATTCATTTGGCAGATAACAGATAACAGATAACAGATGAACAGCACCTGCTGTTCATCTGTCTGCATTCAAAGAGCTGGCCAGCTTGCAGTTCATCAGCAGTGCTTTTGTTCAGGGTCTACCTTATGAATGACTGCCTGTGAAGTTCCAGGTAAGTGCCGTCTTCCATTTCTTTATAAAAGGGAAAGGAGATACTCAAAACAAACTCATGAGAGATGAAAAGTAATTGGAAAATAACACTCCTCCTGAAACACTTCTACAGCTGTTTTAACCCAGAGTACATTTGGATAGTGCTCTACACCATATTCAGCTTACTTAATGTTTATGTGACTTAATTTCTGTTTTATTCTCTGCTTATACATGGAGCCTGGTACAAAGTGGAAACCCATTAACTCTTCTACGCTAAAGAAACATGCACAGAGCACAAAGAACAAGAAAATTAGAAGATTCCCAGGGCTGACTTGCAGTTTGGCTAACATGGACCAAGACAGGGATAATACCCTGGGAAACTGGTATGAGCCATAACCCATCAGAAAATACATAGAATAGAATCGTAGAATAATTAAGCTTGGAAAAGGCTTTCAAGATAATTGAATACAACCTTTGACCAAATACCACTATGCCCACTAAGACATATTACAAAGTGCCACATCCAGTCATTTTTTGAACGCTTCCAGCCATGGTTACTCCACCGATTCCAAGCCTTAACCACTCTTTCCCTGAAGAAATTTTTCAAAATATCCAACCTGAACCTCCCTTGGTGCAACTTAAGGTGCAATTGGTGCAATTTCCCTTTGTCCTGTCACTGGTTGCTTGGGAGAAGAGACCAAGCCCCAGCTCACTACAACCTCTTTTCAGGAAGTTGTAGAGAGAGAATACCTCCCCCGAGCCTCCTTTTCTCCAGCCTAAACACCCCCAGGTCCCTCAGCCGCTCATCGGAAGATTTATGTTCCACACCCTTCACCAAGTCTGTTGCCCTTCTCTGGACACACTCCAGCACCTCAATGTCTTTCCTGTAGTGAGGGGCCCAGAACTTGAGGTACTTAAGGTGTGGCCTCACCATTGCCAATAACAGGGTTATGATCACTTTCCTGGTCCTCCTGGCCACACTATTGCTGATACAGGCCAGGATGCCATTGGCCTTCTTGGTCACCTGGGCACTCACTGGCTCATGTTGAGTCACTGTCAACCAGCAACCCCAGGTCCCTTCCCACTGGGCAGCTTCCCAACCACTCTTCCCCCAGCTTGTAGTGCTGCCTGGAGTTGTTGTGATCCAAGTGCAGGACCTGGCAATTCACGTTATTGAACCTCATGCCATTGGCTTCAGCCCATTGATCCATCCTGTCCAGATCCTTCCTGCCCTCCAGCAAATAAACTTGATGTTGTCTATATGTATGGCCATATATGAACAGATAATATGTTGTCTATATGTATGGCCTACACTAAACAGATATCTGGAGTAACTTCCTGAAGGCAATGGTTTCTCTGCATGGAAACTGGTGTGCATTTCAGTTTCGTTATAAAGCCATTGCATGTTAAGATATTGCTTAAACCAAGGCATAGATAACTTCCTTGATTTTGAAAAGGGGTGGACCTGTCATGCTGGACCTCATCTAATAATGTAAAACTACCCCAAAAAAAGGGCTTCCCTCTTGAAGTTGAAGCTATCTATTTATTACTATTTCCCATGGAAAATGTCACTGACAACAGATGTATTCCTTCAATGTACTTCTATAAAGTGGCTGGTGCTACAAAACTGTTTTGTCAAAAAGAAAAAGAACTGCTGTCCTTTAAGTCCTGCTTGGTGGTTTTTGATACATGGTCACATTAAGACTCTGTGCTTTATGCCACCAATATATTTTCAAAATTCAGTCAGTATGCCTTTATGTTTTGCACTTTCCTTTCAATGTTAGATGCTGTGAACAGTTCAGGCCTTGCAATTTCAAGGTTGCAGCCCTTAAAATCTACCATCCTCTAAAAGTGTCTTGCCACGTGTCAGAGATCTAGATTTAGAAGTAAACAGAGTTGACAGTTGACCATTTAACTTCTATTCTTAGGTATTCCTCCTGTAATAATACAAGGATGACATAAGGAGATGCCAGAATTCATTATCCATTTCCTCTCCTAACATAATTTAGCTAGTTGATACAGGACTGGTTTATTGCTGAAAAAAATCTTTGATATTTGGTCATGTACTTTTATTGTTAATCTTGTGTTTAGTAAGCTGGTTTTATGTCATTTTCCACTTTACCCCTAGAGTTTTTTAAATATTTGCCAATTTTGGATGCACTTTCCTGATGAGTAGACCCCTTAGACTATGAAGTCCCTGCAAACTGTGTGGTGAGAAGAGACTGAGGAGAAATGAAGTAAGTGTGATTTTATACTAACAGTGAGTCCACATAAAAGGTTATCCATGAATCCATAGAAAACAGGGTTTTACTCTTTCTGATAGTCAGAAACTAGTTTAATTTTTTTTTTTCTCGTGTCAATGTTCATGACTGGGAATAAACTGCACTCACAGTTAATCTTTTCCAGGTACATGCATGCTATCAAATTGTTGTCTCTACACAATGCACACTTGGTTCTCCTAGCAGTCTGCACTGAACATATTTCTTCAGTCTTTTATCGCTTTAGTTGCCCTCATTGGTTTCTTTCTGATTTATTTCATATTTTGGGTCAAAGCCAGTGCTTTCCCACTAGCATCAACTCGACTTTCAAAATGAATCTTGGCATAACAGAAACGAAGGTAATGGCAGCACCATAGTGGTATGTACAAAGGCAGGCCTGGCCTTGCAGAGTTGATGTAAAATAGTTCTGCTATTGCTCCCTTGATTCCTCACTGGGTAATGCTACTGTTTATGCATTTCAAAACAGCAATCACCTCTTTTTTGCAGCAGTAGCTTCACACTTCATGCTTGTCTGGAGTTAATGGGCTCAGGCTGTATTGGGATCTCTTGATTAAGCTTTGGTATTGTGAAGCACTTCAGGTGTACTCTGTTTGATCACAGCCCCAGCCTGCACAACAGAGCCTCTGTCTCCCCAGTGAAGCACCCTGAGCATATGGTTGGGATTTTTTTTCCATTATTTGCTGCAGTTTAGCTGCCTCCTTGGCAGTTTAACTGCTCATCTTAGCATGTCTTAGGCTATTTAGGCCAAACAGCCCAATCTGGTTGTCCACACTTAGATATTTAAAACATTAACCAAGCATTAAACAAGTAGACTGACTTTTATTTGATTCTTTTCCCCTCAGTTTGTTTAAAATCAGTAGGATTCCTGAGTTCCTGAGAAGTCTGAACATCACATCACTTTTGGGGCATATAAAGTTTAAGACTAAAGTCTTGATATTGTCAGTAAGTGGGATTTAGGAAGAGTAAGCTCCTCAGCTGCAAGTCCCAGCAGGGGCAGTGGGAAAAGAGAACTTGAATGAAGCTAAAAACAGGGCAAATCCATTCCTGATTGTTTACCATATGTTACACCACACTGCTGTAAAAATCTGGGCTCAGGAATGTTGTAACTCAGCTGATTTATAATGGATGGAAGTTGCCATCCATCAGCTCAGTCAGTGGGCATTAGACTTTGCCAGTGCCACATCCGGAAATCATCTTTCTCAGACTACTCACTGCCTCAGTCAAGGCAGATGGAGAAAGGGCTACAATAGCTCAGCAACTTCTGAACACCAAGTAGAACTTAACTTAAGCAAAATGTCAATTATTACTGTGTTCCTGAAAAAAGGTTTTAATTGCTTCCAGTTGGAATGATTAGACTTCTCTTTTGTAACTGGTAAGTAATTTCTTACTTCCTAAAATAAGGATTATGTCTCTAGAAGGATGACTCCTGCTAGAGCTTGCAGAGGTAGCTAATCCAAAGACACCACTCTAAGGTACAAGTCTGCCAGTCTGAAGTTCAGCAGCAGAAATATGCTGACATAGTTATTCCTTACATGAAGTATTAATCATTGCTATGTCTAATGTAATTACTTGTCTGAACCATATTTTGGTCACAACTGTCCATATTTATGTATTTTTATACTTTTATATATATATATATATATATTTGACATGTAGCATGCCCATAGCAAAAACTGATTTGTTTATAAGTATGATCTGTGTGTAAAATCTTTCTTTTTTACCTTGGAGGAATATAAGCAGCTTTCTACCACCCCAAACATTTTGTCTGGAAATTTAAGTGGATGCTTCCCAAGGGCTGCCTTTCCTTTGAAACAAACTTCCAGTCCATACTGGATCTCCTATGAGGTGTCACCTCCTGGTGATTCAGCACAGTACTTCATGGATGGAATATGCCTGGTAAGCTTCAAATCCCATGTAGCTTAACAGAGTAGAATTCTTCATCTTCTTGAAACACTCAAATGTTTTCTATCTTCCAGGTACTGCTCATAACAATACAGCTTTTTCTAAATGAAATGCAAGTCCTGGATAGAAGATAACTCAGGAGAGCCATAGACTAAGTTTTCAGTTACAGAATGTGCTTTTCTAGCACAATGTACCTTACAATCCGTGGTCACTTTTTAAGCAAGTAATTAAACATTACTGTGAAGTATGTAAGAAAAATTATACCCATTTAACAGATGTCTGAATGGAAACAAAACACAGCAGTAGCTGGTAGACCCTGGGAGAGCCAGAACACTGCATTCATTTCCAGCTCCTGTATCTTAGCCTCTTTCATATTGCATATTGTCTTCCAACTGCAATTTTCACAATTATTCTTCAGTAGATCAACTTTCTTTGAACTACAGCATTTGAGTAGATGTTTTAATTCATCCTCATCACCTCAACAAGCAAATGCTCATTTGTCCTTGGAGACTGTTTCTCTGAAGTTGCTGGTTTGGTTCTTTGAAGTTGCTGCTCTGGTTTTCCCTTGGACAGTGACCTAAGGAAGATCCTCGTGGTGCTGTCAAAGAGCCCAAAGCATTCAGCATTGCTGCATTGATAAAACAAGTTTTCTACTCAGGATTGGTGAAGAAGAAGCCTTTGTAAAATAGTTCCTGATGGTAACTAACTGCTGTATTATCCAAAAGACCTTGCTGCTAAACATTTATTGTGTCTTATTTTGGTCATGGCTCAGATATTTTAATAATATAATGCAGTAGGCTGCTTTCAAGAAGAATCAGCCTGGATTTTTTTCTTTCATATTTCTTTACCCTGTGTTTTATAAACCAATTCTACTATGAGAATCAGAAAACGTCTTTACTTCTGCTGATAGAGCTTGCTTTTTTTTTTTTTTTTGGTAATTTTGTGGGACAGCTATTTTAATATAACACCTATTGTTAGAGGCTTATTTACCAAAAAAAGAATCATCATTAATGGTTAGAGCCTTGAACTAGAAGCTGTTCTTATTTGCATTATTGGAACATCCTCAGGTCCCTTAAGAGATCTTGCACTGGCCTTTGTATTACACTAAGATATTATAGACAAAGAGTAAGATGCCATTTACCATTCCTATCCCTGAAGAGCCCTCAGCCTTTGTGTTAGTTGCCTGACTTGTATGCTCATTACTTTTTCTTCTTTCCCTCTCATCCATATGCAGTTTATTCTTCTTTCTATTTAGCTAATTTTACTCACAGGATTCATCCCTACCATGGAAGTGTAGGAAAACATCAGTTATATTATTCTGGCACTGTACAAATACCACAGTCCCAACCTGAAATACTTACAGTTTAAGATATAGGCTTGCTTCTGGGGTGGGTTTATTTAAAGAGGGAATTGTGCCTGAATATGACCGGAGCTAGGCCAGTTTTGTATTAGTTTCACTGTGAAAACAAACTTTCTTACTCAATCCTACATCTCCTTTATTTACTTTCTCTTTATAGCCATGTAATTCCATACACTTTGACAAAATGAATTATGTCTCATGCTAGCATTAACAATAAGAGGAATAAATGCAAACAACACATTATACAGGTAAACGCCACAGGACACGGCCATTAGAGGATATACTGGAACGCAAATTGTATGCTTCAGATGCTGAAAAAGATTGTAATGTGCTTGTGTTTGGTTATTTTTATTCCCCTTGATTTAGTCCAAAGTATCCAAGATGCTTGGTGGGTCTGTTACTCTAAGATAGATTACAGGATGCAATTACTTTTGTAGAAGGAAACACTTGCCTGAAACTGTACAGGAGTCGATTTTAAGCAGTTCAATTTGGATTTCAAAACAGCCTCCTACATGCAGAACATAAAATCCCTCCCTCTTGTCTAGGTGGAGGCAGTAAAATGAGGCTCCTAATTCACACTGGGTGGTAGGAGACATGCTGGAACAGGGACCCACTGCTGCAGTCTGTGCAAGAGGAGGGAGTCCCAGGAACCTGGGAAAATGGTGCAAAGCTGTTACAGTTAGTACTGTGAGATTTGTAATGGCTCCACTGCTAATTGTAAGATTGGCCAATAAAAGCCAGCTTTGGTTTTGTCTCCTTATTTCCAAATTTTGACTTTATTTTACTCTTTTTCTTTTATTATTCTTCCCCCTACTCCAGGTTGGATTTTTTTTTTTTTATGGTCCTCATCAAGCAGCTGTTCCTAATGTGGGTGCCTGATCACTGCTCCTTTTCATTTGCCATAGTCCCTCCAGGACTCTCATGTCATCAACACCTGTTCCTTATTCTTTTGGGTGATGACTAAAAGGCACATTAACCAGATCCTTCAGTGTCATCCACAGAAATTACCTACTGCCAAGGTAAACAAAGATTGACTCCAACTCTGTTCAATCTTCCTAATTTTGCCCTTCTTTCTTCTGTTTTTTGGGTTTTCCTTTTTGTTTTTTTTCCCAGCCCCTTCCATCAGAGGAGGGAAAAATTCCCGGTCCTTTTTTTTAGATCACCTGTCAGTTCTTATGAGTAGTGTCCTCCCTTGCCAACCCACTCTACTCAGCCACCCGCAAGTCAACAGCATTCGCAATACCTGCTTTTATAGTGAGAATGTGCAAAAAATTCTGCTCATAAAACAACTGTAAGTTTAACTTTTTGGCCTCTTATTTTTTTTTATTCCTTGCTGAAATGAAGAGAAATGGACCCTTCCTCTCATTTTGCCAGTAGTTACAGCCTGCAGTTTTACCTCTGTAAAATTGCATTCTAGTTGGTGAGCTAGATTTAAGTCTTATAGTTCACACTGCATTAGTCTCTGCTCTAGTCCTCCTCTGAAGTGTCATTTTAGTACAGGTAAGAAAGCCATAACTAATGCTATGGTTTTAACTGTAGTTGTTTGAATGTTTGTTATTCTACATAGAAAATGTACTCATTAGACTGGAATCATTCTCCAAGAAGTTTGTTTTGGCAGAGCTTTTCTTGGTGGGCAGTAAGAAGGACTGAGTTGTTTATTTTTTTGGAAAGCTTTGATAAGATGTTTAAAGAACCTTATGGAAAACAATACTAAACCTAAATCCCTCCATTTTTAATAGGCAGAAAATGCAATTAACCATCTTTCCCTAAAGTACCAATATAGAAGGCTCCAGCAGGTGTGTTACTATTACAATATCAAAATAAAAAGTCTAGTCAGCCTTTCACTATAAAAATAAGTGAAGTTCAGAGCAGATGCTGTAATAACCATTAATTTACATTCACCAACTATATTTGTTGTAAAAGTAGATGAGGACACTGGAAAAACAAGTTATTTTTGGCTCTTCCCTGCAATATCACAAGAAAACTACTGTAATGTGTTTAGCAGAGCAATGAATACATATTGGCCAAATTTATCTCTGCTATAACCCTGCAGAAATGTAGAATGAATTTAGTTCTAAATTTCACTTTGTGGAAGGAAGGATAAAATTAAAGGAGTTTATTGAACATCACCAGAAATTTTCCAGATCTAGTACTGAACCAGCTTTGAAAAACTTCACAAGGAAAATAGAATGATATGCAGATTTTACCTAAATTTTACTGATCAGAATTTACAGTTTATTTACAATTTAACTTTCTATTTACAGTTTATTTACAATTTAACTTTCTATTAAAAACAGATTTTAATGAGCTGTGTAATAACCTATATCCAGAGGCACTCCAAAGGAAAGTAGCATTTCTTGGATGTTGATTTCTGTAAGACTTCTGTGCTTAGCATTGAGGTCTTTGTGCTGGCTTTACCATGCAGTATGTCCCTGCAGAACCACAAGCAGGTGTGGGCACATTGGACTACTGGGTGAAAGGGTCAACAGTATCTTAGGTTCTATGGTGAGTTTCATGTAGGGATGCTCAAGTGCTGTATATACAATTGAACTTTGCTATAGGTCAATTTATGCTATTTATTTACCTTTAGAGATAAAAACAAAAAACTTAGCCAACCTTGCTAGTTTACTGGAGGGGTTTAAAGTCTTTACTACAAAGAACACTGTTCAACTACTGAAATAATTTGCCCTTAAACTCATAGGATTTGTGTAATTTCTGCCTGTTGTGTAATATTTGACCCCCCTTTCTACTAACGGTAAAGGATAAGAATCAGTTAAATAATTTCAAAATTATTCTTGACTTCATTTTTCATGAAATACTGCTATTAAACCAGAATCTATCCTTCTCTGTGAAGTTGTGTTTTTGTAATGAGACTACAATCTAACAGATCATGGTTCTAACACATCAAGACATAAGCCTTTTTCTCTCTGATTGTTATTCATGAAGGTGTGTGCTTATGATATTTTGTCTATATTTGACTGCATTACAAATCAGATTTTTTTAAAGCCATATTATATATCTGCCTCAGTCTTGAATGGAAACTTGATTAATGTCTTTTGCTGGTGACTTGCTAGACCTGTGAACCGCATTAGTGTGAATTGTTTCAGGCTGGCTATGAAGCCAAACTTTCAGGTTTTTCAGCTAAGCAAAAAAACCACACACAAGAGGTTCACTTTAGTAGAAAAATTCACAGGGGCTTTTGTTTTCCCCCTCTGTTTTTTCAATGAAAACAACTAAGGAAATTCACTACAGATTTGCGGGCAAATTTGGTTCAAGATGGGCATTTTTCAAAAAGTAAAAGACATGCTTGAAGTCTTTTCTCCAGCTGGAAGTGTAACCATTGTGCTGCATCCTTATTTTTAGTGAAACAGCTAGCGCTTAAGAGTTTCATGCTGAGCAAATTTGAGCAAGGTGAAATAAGTGGTCAGAGAGTGACTTTCAGTGATTCTCCCCCATTAATCACAGAAAGGATGAGGGGGGAAGGAGAGACAAAGAGGGGGATTCTCAAATGAAATGAGGAGAGGTATGATGGTTTGAGATGCTTTGGGAAAGAAAGACACCTTATAATAGAGACAGGGCAATAAAGGGACAGGATGGCATCTATATATGTGTCACTTTTCAGTTGCCCTGTGTATGGTTCTGGCTTTAACTCTGACACAGAGGGATATTCACACAACACAACTGTGGTTATTTTACATTGCCAACTGCTTTCCCTGGACTCCCTCCATTGTCAGTGGAAAGCAAATACTTCTCTGGAGGGTAATTCAGAAATGGAGCCTAATTTAGTTGAGCAGAATTGGTCTTTAGAGAATATCTACTTTTCTCCATTACGTATGGAGGGCATCTAAATCTGGGTTTAAAGATAAATGGCATGATTACTTTCTCTTTTCCTCAGCGGTTCTGCTCTGACTTTAAAGGTCCTGAGTAACTGGACCATGTGATGTTTCTTCTGGAGACCTGTCAGCACTCAGATACACACAAGGGAATGCATTTCAGATGCCAGACCTGAAGGGCTTCAATTCTTGGACCAAATGCCTTTAAAAGACATGGAATCCGAACGCTGAATCTCTATTAACCAACTGGTAATAGCCTTATAAAGAGGATATGGTCACAGGGGCTATAACCAGAGTACAGGATTGATCCTAACTGGCTACATGGGGTAGAAAAACCACGTCACATTGTGGTAACCAAGTATTTTATATCCAAATTGCTATCTGGAAAGGAAACTTTTTACCTTTGTTTGCATTGAGCACAATGCCACAGAATGGTGTTTTCAAGAAAATTTTGTTTCATCAAAAGTTATGTCTACCTCAACAGGTAATGCAGTGTAAAGCAAGTAGATTTGTGGAATGGAAGAATTGATGTTGAGCATCTTGAACCCATTGTGCTTGGTTCAGGGTGTGAGTTTGTGGGGAACAAGGGAGGTTGTACTTTGGACTAGCTTTAGTGCATCTGTTACCTTGAATGGATGCCAACACGCAAGCTACACATGGCACTAGAGAATGCATTTTCTATTTTGGTCATTATTATTTTTATTATACATTTTTGTCCCTTTTGCCCTTTGCATTTTTCTTTACACATCTCATTTATTTTTCCTCACTTTGTTTTTATCATTCTTATGAGGTTAGTAGAACTTCAGAGAAAAACTCATGTAGCTACATGGACTCCACTACCCACGGGCCAACTGAACAGTTACATCTTGACATGCCCAGTGTCTCCAGGCAGCACGAATTGTGAAAGAAACACTATAAAGCTAAAATGTTTGTAATATTACACAAACTCCTGTACATATGGCATGAGTGTCTAATGGCACGTACATGCTTTAAACTTCCCATTAACTTTGTGGATAGCTAAAAATAAATTATTATCTTATGGTCCTGACAGTATAACATAAAAGCACTAACTCCACAAACTCCAAGAACTTGGCTGGGTTTTCTAGTGTGGATAATTAAGGACCTGCCAACCTTATCTGTGGCACAATTCCAACACCAGCATTCTCCTGCTGGCCTACTATTCCTATCCCCAGGAGATTCAGCCTTGGAGGAATAATCATCAGCAAATTCCATTCAGGCATTTGCCTGTTTCCTAAGATTCCCCAAAGGGTGATGAGGTTCATGTCTGTGTGTTTTTTAATGTGAAGAGCAGGCAGGGATTGGTGATCATGGACAGTTTCTGAAAGGCAATGAAGCGCAACCTGGGTAGCTTTTCCAGCAGGAGTGACCTGAAGTGGGTGTTTTCAAACCATGAATTTTACTTTAGAGCTGTTTAGCTCAGGTACAATGCACTTCAATTAGAATTTGGAAAGAGTAAAAACAAAAACACAGATAGGAAAGGGAAGAACAGTTTATTGGCCTTGCCTCAGCAGAGAACTTGCTGGAGAAATGCACATTCTCATTTCACTTGCTATACCATTTATTAATATTGCAGCAGAGGATGGTACAACTGTAATCATTTGTGATTTCAATAATTTATATCAATACACAATTCATGAATTCTGTGTTTGCACATTTGGAGACTGCTACAGCTGAAGAGGATCTACTGAAAACATAAGAGATAAGTATTTCTAATCATATCCTTGTTCTTTTCAGTTCCCCGGAAGAACAAGACAGCTACAAAATGCAAAGATCCAGGCAATTACTGGTGTTAAAACTGCTGCAAAATATATGAATGGATGCGGGTCATAAAACAAGAAAAAAATCACCCATGAACCTGAGTGTTGACAATAGTGTGTAAACACTACATTTTTAGCTCTTGAGTCATCAGAGAGCACAAAACCATCTCTGTTCAAATGAAACCAGCTCACTTTTTTTTGTACCTTAGTACTTAAGAATGTGCATGTATATATTTGTGTCGTGTATAGAAAAACTCATCTATCTATCTATCTATCTATCTACCAATATGTCTATGTCTTTAATGGACTCAGTTTCCAAAGCACTGTACATCAAAACACCGTGGGATATACAGTCCAACGCAAAACCTCCTAAGAACTTGCAGCAGTCTGGGACAGTAGGACTTCTCCACTGGAAGAAGTGATGACCAGTAAGTATCAACTATCACTTTGTAAACCTGAGTCTGAGGTAAATAGTGTATAAATAATATATATATTATCCTTTTGGGGATAATAATGTGGGTTGCAAGACACTTTTTTCTTCGGTTTGTTTTTTTTTTTTTATTTCCATGTTTCAAAGTTTGGGATGCTGGAGTGTTTTCTAATGAAAGCCCTGTTTTGTGGGCATTTAGAGGTTGAAAAAAGCTGCTGTAAATTAAGAGAAAAACACACAAAATAAAAAATTAACTCTGTTGCTAGACTCTCAGTTCATGGGGCCACTTACGTCTAGCAAGCATGTAACTGTGTAGGAAAGCAGGGCAGGTTCTCTGCTGGCAGACTATTGAAAAGACAATGTGTCACCTGTCACACTTGATGGCATGAGAGCTTTCTTTTCTGGACATAAAATGTAATCATTGCCAGAGGTTGGGACTTGGGCTTGGCTCTTAAATTTACTAATTTATATTATTTGTCATTAAAAAAATGATAAATCGAGGCAAACATCTTCAAAAGAAAACTGATGACCAGATCAGAAACAATAGTTGAAAAAAGATGAGGAGATTCCAGTGGCTTACATTTCTTTTGAAGAAAGATCAGCTTACATATTTCTAGCTGTCAAAATTATCGATAGTTTAATTTGTAAGTCTTTTTGTGCCAACCTAATTTTCACTGATGACATGAAAAGTTTATGACTCAAAAATTAGATTTCATTTTTATCGGTGATTTCAAAGAGAATTTTTAAATAAAACTTCAAAGCTGCTCTTCAACTGAATAATTCCTGCCTCAACTTTAACTACTATTTATAGTCATGTTTACGTAGACATTGCAACCAGTTTTAACACAATCAGATAATTTGGGCTGCTGTCATTTGAAATTAGCCTATTGCCACAATTACTCTGAAGAGTAGTAAAGGTCATGAAAGTCTTAAAAGCCTGCTACCACGCTTATCATCACCACAAATGGTACTGCAAGAAAAGATCAGAAATTTTCAGAACATTTTCATACCGGTGTAGATTGAACATGTGGTACTTAATGAGAAATGGAAATATCCTGCTGAGTGTGCTTTCAGTTTTCCTTTAAATAGAGAGGGGGAAAAAAAAAAAAAAAAGCTCTAAGAATTATTTATTATTTGGATATGAAAAGTGTAATTCAGAAACATGGCAACAATGAGAAATTCTAAATTTACATATATTATTTCATCCAAAAAGCTAAACTGTTCAACTCACCCATCAAGGAAAAAGAAACTGAATAACTAAAGGATCATCTTATTGTACAGAAAAAATAATTGACAGTTGCAATATTTTGTTTGATGCAGCTCTGCCAAAAAAACCAATAACAACAACAACAACAAAAAAATCCTGGAAGTACGTGTTGTTAAGAATCCTGTTTTATAATGCAGACACTATAAATTACAAGGACATAAACAAAGAGATTCTATTAATGTCCTTATCTAGATGAGCCCTCATGATTAATCATGTCACCAGGAACCCATCTAATCTATAGCTGCCTGTCTTATTTATCTGTCTATTGGTCTATCAAATGTTCCCATTTCATTAAGTGCTTGCTCTCTACTGAGAAAGTACTTAATATTTTGCATTGCTGTGGGCTTTCTTCAGGACTCCATGCTCCAAAGCCTAGTAGCCCCATTTCCTTTCTGCTGTTTTCCAGGCAATGCTGTCAGCAGCTCTCGAGTTCCCGCATCAGGGCCTTTTCACCAGTGAGGACAAATTTCTCTTTAGAAGGCCTTCATTGGGGGGCTATACTCTTTTCAGTATTTTTGTTATTTGTAGGAGCTCTGTAAATAAGGCTAGACGTTTTCTAAAAATCGAAATATCCCCTTCCTCCCTGTAGCACCTAGCATGTGCCAGCTGACTGGCATCATGAGGATGTCCGTGCCTCAGAGGAAAACTTTCTGTCTTGAAAGAAAGAAGGTTTCTGAGGGCAATTCAGTGTATTTTTCTTCAGGGTATTGTACTTCCTAGAGGCAAGTTCACAATTAAAGCCCTGTAGTCAGGGGAGAGAGACATTTCCAGAGGGCAGATCCGAGCCATAGCTAGGCTTATTTGTCCTCTGGAAATGCCTCTATGTTTCTCCTGACTGTAGAAGGAGCCTAAGATGATCAAAGCTACAGCAGAGGTGCAGAGAAGTGGAGCAACCAAAAGGGTTTAGTTTGGCAGGAGAACTGCCAGATGGGGGTGCAGCAGCCTCTGATCAGACTTGTCATGAATTGACAGGCAGTTGAGTTGTTCCTACTGTTAAGGAATGGGAAAGGAGAGGAATACACAGTAGGAAATTATTTTTAAAAACATTACTGAACATTGAAAAATGTGATTTGAAGGATAAAACAAATTGGACAAATGCATTCTATGTTCCTACCCTTCATTCTTCCAGATCAAAAATTATCAGTCTCTAATTTTTGTGCATTTTCCTGGTAGCTGACATTTTCAGAGGAGAAAAATGACAGCTTTTAAAGAAGGACAAGGGGAGTAGGGAATAAAGAAGATGAAGTTAAAAACACGACAGGTTCCAAGAGATATGGAAAGCGAGCAGCGGTATAGAAAAATCTGAAAGAGCAGAGGAGAATTGTGAGGTGATCAAATTAATTTGATCAAATTTGATGAAGTTAATTAGTTTTTCAAACATGAATATGTATAGGATGCATGGTATGTGTGTGCACATAAGAAGGATAGAATCAAGGAAAATAAAAACTGTCACCTCCCAAGGCTGTATTGTACATAAACCACTGTCAGTGAGATAACTTGTTCTTAAAAACTCCTGTTGGTGAAGGACTCCCAGTCTTGCCTGGAAGTGTATTATACTGTTTAACCATCACTATGTCTTCTCCTAACAGCTACTATAAATCTTACTTGCTGTAGTTTAATTTCATTCATGTCCTATTCATTGTGGAGAAGGAGAAACATGACATGCTTCTCTATTCTACAGCATGCTACATATTTGAACAGTTATGGTATTAACTCTATGGTGTTGATTCTTTTGTCTTGTCTTTACAACTCCCTCTTGTCCAGATACATTTCCTAGGCTTTTAGGAAAATGCCCAGCTGTTTTCCATCTTTATTAACAAACATGCTCAAGACTGCCCGAAAACCTCCACTTGAGAGCATCTGTCTCAGTTTCTGAGTGATGTGAAAATATGTCCCTATGCTGACAGACAGCACTCTCATTTGCATGTCCTCTTATTTGTAATAGGAAACCACTATTGATTCACATCTTTAAATTCTACTCTAATATCAATTTTTTCCCCATGGTTAAGTATATAAGGTGCTGTCTTACGGGTGAAATTTGACTGTTCTTAGAAAACTCTTATCATATATTTCTTGTTAAGTAATTGCCTTAGGGTTTTTTGTAATTGTGGTCCCAATCTCTTAGTATGTTGCCGTTACATCCACCTTGAGCTCATGAGACAATGTAACAAACTTATTCTGCATTTCAGCATTCTTGGTATGTGGGCAAACACTGATAGGGCCCCGAAAAAAACCCTGTAGCACCCCTTGACATATCCACATCAATAGCCAGCCACTGTACTTTCTCTCTGACTATCCTTTTCCAAATACTCTTGTGACCACCTTTGAGTAGTTTCATCACGAAGCAATGATGCATTTAGACATCTTTTTCCAGGACTCCCAGTTCAGCCTCGGCTCTCATTTTTGGCTGCAGTTCATAATGAACATTAGTATTTGTACAGCTGCCTTCTATCTTCCTGGTTGGCGAATAAGGGTCTGATTATTTTCAAACAACTTTTGTAATTACCCTTGAAGAAGTAAATTGCTATCTATTATGTACAGTCCATCTGTCATTATGATAACTGCTTCACTCTTCATAATATTTCCATGTTGGCTTTAACTGGCAAGCTTTTGTAGCTTGGCAAAGATTTCATGAACTCTCTTGTCTGTGCTGTGAGGAACAAAAAACAAATTTCAAAGGTAGGAAGACAACGTTAATGAGTATAGCTCCTACTCACTCACTATAAAGTTGTCTCTCATAACATGCTCTGGGCTTATGGTTTGTTTGGTTTCTAAAAATCTCTTTACTGATGCGTGACATGAGGGAAAACTGGCTTTTCTAGCATATGTTTTTTCTACATAGCCACCTTTATTTGTATGAAAAAGTAGTGAAGAGCTCTCATAAGGCAACTTCTTACTCTTTCCTTTGGAAAACTTGTGTACCTTTAGAGTGCCTCATTTCAGATTGCTGGCTGGAGTAAAATTTTCTACTTGTGATGTTAGCTGGCACCCTGTGTTTGCTCCACCTTGGAATAAAATAAATTCTCTCCAGAAATATACTGCAAAATGTTATTGAGAACATTTTAGAAGAAAAATGCCTGGAAGTGTATTAAAGCATAAATCTTTTGATAGCGTCTTATAACAAAGATCTGTTAGCCAAGTTGCAGAGATTTAAAATCTCAAGCAGGTTTGAAGGGTATAGTTTGAGGAAATAATGTTCACATATATGCAGCATGGAACATCATCACTAATATAATTAGAGACCTTATTTCTCCATAGACTAGTCAGAACATAATAAATCCTTACAGAATGTAACACCTTCAAATGTGATTCTCCAAAGTGTTAATTAAGCTTCCTTAAATTCTTGGGATGTCCTTTGGTTTGGTTTTGTTTGGGTTTTTCCTTTTTTTGTGTTTGGAGGTTTTTTTGGGTGGGAGGGAGAGGTCTGTTGTTTTGTTGTGGTTGATCCTAATTTTTTGCGGTTTGGTCTTATTTGTTTGCAAACAGGGGTAAGAAGCTTTGCCAAGAATTGTTATGTGGCTTTAGGTGAGAAATATTCAAGTGAGATATATGAATAAAACAGCTCTGGCATTGTGATTGTCAATATCCAGCTAAATCCATCACAGGGCATTTCCTTCTTCTGAAGTGGTAACATTGTATTAAATTGCTTTTCAGTTTGCTGTAGCAATAGAAGTGGTTAAAATAGATTATTTTTTTAAGTATGGGAAGGTCTTCATTTTAGAGACCATTTGGGCATTGCTTATTTAGCAAACCATAATTTGCCATTTGCACCTATCTCCATTTACGTTCTGCAACAGAATTAACACTCTGCCTTGGTGTGTACTTGAGATTGAGGTGATGACAGTTTCAGGACTACAAGGGAGCTCCTCATGCTAACTCAGGGACGAGAACTACAGAAAATCATAGTGTAAATACATTGTTGAGGCACCAGATCTTTGATAAGATACACATGAGGAATTCTGACTGCTGTTAGGCAGTCCTACTGTTGCTTTTGTAAAATGCAAGATTATTATTCTTCATAAACAGGGACTTCAAATCTAAGAACTCTTTCCTTCATGTATTTAAACTAATTCTTACCTAGTTTAAATTTAATTTGTTGATTTATTGCTTTGTATTTTTTTTTAATCCAATATCAAATAGCAATGTATCTATGTTGTTCCAGATGCGCCTTTCTTTTAGTGGTAAATACAATAGTGTATAGGTGATTTACTGGTTTTTACAAGGTATTGGAATCTTTTGCATCTAGAACATTCACTAGTTTGAAAGATCATTATTTGTTAAAGATTAGTTGGTGCTTAGCAAAAGTTTCACTGTTCACTGTTCTAGACAAGGAAGATTCATTTTGAAGAGACATAGTTGATTTGGGACTTGGTGGAACCTATTTAGATTGATTTGGATGAGGAGATTTGACAGTTTTAGACAAATAGCAATTTGCCTTATATTTTTTTCTCTATCGCTATTCTCATGGTAACCAAGAACTCTGACTCATGATGCTGCTTGGAGGGCCTTCCAGTTATTTTAAATCTGCTACTTTCTGACTTTTCTCATTTTCCTGCGAATGTTGCAGATTTACACAACACCTTCTTGACTTGCCTCCCCTTCAAGCACTTGTCTGAATTTCTCTTAAAAGGATTCTCTTTTCCAGACATGCCAGTTGCCCCACCTCTTATTACATCAGAATTCCTCTAGGTTTTGAAAACACTGGGTAAGTAAGTTCAAAGTTTTTATGAGGGGAAAAAAAAAGAAATTGGCTCATGGAAATACGTACAGAGAGCTCTTTTTGAAACTGGTTATTTGATTGTTCTCCTCCTTGGTGAGCAGAAGGGAACTTTGATGGTTGCTGACAAAAGAGCTGATGTAATATTAAGCATGAAGACCAGACACAAAAGATTAACAGATACAAAGGAAAGAACTACTAAGTTCTTCTATGTTATTCTAAAGTTATTCTATGTAGAAATGTTGCAGTGGCCCAGCTTGGGGCTGGAGCCAACAGAGAGGCTACATCCCCTGAACCAGCAAGCTGCTGGTGGGACAGGTCAGAGGTTTAAGGTGACCTCCCCCCAGGTTGTAGTGAGGAGAAGGCTTTCCCCATAAAGCAGTGCAGTCCCTACAAGTACCTGGTTCTGGAATGTTCCCACCTTCCCTGGTATCCCCTTTCAGCCACTCCTCCCTTGTACTCCCACTGGACTGTGTACCCCAACCCCGCCTTTACTCCTCCCCTTTTCCCTCTTCCCATTGGTCCCCACCCCTGGATAAAACCCCTGGACCCTCTCTTCTGTGGCTACTTTGTATTCGGACCCCCTGCGGAATAAACCCTGTGGATTCTCCATACAAAGACCCCCTCCTGTCTCTGTCTCCAGTCGGTGCAGAGCTCCTGAGCTCTCCTGGCATGAGTGCTGTGCTCTCACCTGCAGCAGTGTGTGTGTGCTGCCAGCAGCCTCAGTGGCTGTGCCGGACCGCCTGCTGAAGGATGCCCCTGGGACAGGACGTGGTGCGTGGCTTGCTAACCACCACGCTGCATCATAGAAACTTTGACAGATACTTCCTTTTTTTCTTTCTTTTAAACTGTGAGAATCTTGTCTAAGTCACTTAACAACTGATCAATTCATCGGATACAGACAAGAAGCTGAGTGTCCATCTGAGTTCCCTCATAGGCAGATTCAGTGTTACTGCATTACTCAGATCTTCTCCTGAATCAAACTTTGAGAGCAGGCTTAATTAAGGGGTCAAATTCCATTTTGTTGCTGTTGGAAATTTAGGATTGACTAAATTGAGCTTGTTTTAAAAAATCACTGAGGTTAGAATATGGTTTATTATCTGCTTACTATAGAAACAGATTTTAAAAGATATTGGGAAAAGAATGAATTCCTTTCCAATAGTCTTAAGCAGCGGCATGAGTGTTTTTAAATAAACACTAATAAAATTCCAAATTTAAGCCCACTTTTCATAACTGTGTGGATAAAACTTGCTGATGAGAAGTTGCTGTGGAAATGAATAATAAGTGGCAACTGACAAAATTTGTCTTCACTTGAATGGTGTGATGGTCCAATTTACACAGCTTCAATAGTAGGAGACAAATGAGCAGTGATTATCATTTATTCTGTCAGGAGCAATGGTGGTATGAAGAGCTTTGTCCAAAATAATCAGAATGTTGGCTCTAAGCCAAGGTGAGGGAAAGAGCAACACATGGTGTTTTGTGGATTTAGATATTAGTATAGCTTCTGACTGTGAAAAGATCTGAAGTGAATGGATGGGATGGAGAGTGGAGGGGGAAAAGATGTTCTAATACTGTCACTTCAGATGACAAATAGCCAGGAGATCAGACTCCCTGGCGTATGCATCTTTAAAACACAAACACCAGTCTTCTGTCTCTTGCCTTCACTTTTTTTTTTACTCAGGAGGATAAAAACACTACTTTCCAGCCTCTTCTCCATATGATTAAAACACCTCCCTTCCTGGACTATGTGGGAGATCTGTCCCTTGATCATGTCCTGGTCATCTCATTTCAAAGGCAGTGTTTAAATCATGAAAGACTGTGTAAGGATATGAACTGCTTCAATCAATTTTGTAATGTGGTTAGTTGCCTTTTTCTAAACTGCTTGTTCACTTTATCCAAAGGGATTAATACTTGGAAGTGGTCTTGAAACTCCCACTAGGTAGGCAAAGAAAAGTTTCCTGATTCTGCAGCACTGATAGAGTTCCTGCTAAATGGTACTGTTAATACCCGCTCTATATACATCCTGAATTTTCTTCTCAATCAGGCATCCAAAAGGAAGAGTAATAATGTGCTGCCAGTTGGAAGGTAGGAAGTGAGCACACTGAATTTTGAGGTCTTTGTGAAGGGCTGCAGTTCCATTGGACTGGCAGCTATTGTACCCATTTTTGTTGGTTGAGGTGGACTAATTTGGAGGTTTGATTTTTTTTTAACTACCAAAAGAGTTTAGTGAAACAAGCATCACATTTATTATATAGTAATCCAGTACAAGAGTTGTTGATGCCCTGCTCTGACAGAGTTCTTTACTTACTGGATTTTACACACTGTAGCCCTCTGAGATTCATCATCAGAGAGAGGGGATTTTCAGTCGTACTGAGGATCTTAATTTTTGTAACCATTCTAGGAAAGGCTCTGGGCAACTTTTATCCAGCCTGAGGCACTACACAAACAGTCTTGTGAACCCTGGAACTAATGAAGCCAGATCTCCTACTTCATTGAACTTACACTTTTCATTATTATTGTTCGTTTTTCAAGTTAGCTCATTGTATTTGTTATGTCCATCCCTCTACAGGAGTTGCAGATGAAGTTACTGAAGAGGAGCTGTGTTTGCAACAGGAAAGAAAAGAAGAAAAAAGCATATTATAAGCTACTTCCTTTGTTTTTAAAATCAAAGTCAGTTGTAACAAGAAGCAGACTTCCTGAGCTTCCCACCCACTGCAGTGCAGAGATAATGTGAATGACAGCCTTTGAGATATCACCTTGGGGAACAGCTCCAAAGCAGCCAGTCTTTAACAGCCATCTTATCTTCATACTGACTGATTTATACATTAATCAATTATATAAGGCATAAATTGTAACACAGTAAAAATTATTTGAGCTGTTTTAGGACAGGGAATATAATTTTCTGCAATCACTAGTAAAAGGCTACAGCTTTATGTTGACCTGACAGCACAGGGTCTCAGGACTTAACTGGGTTTGCATTGGCCTAGGCTTGTTGTAGCTGGCTTAATGCTTGCCAGCAGCCACCTGACTGGTGCCTAAGTTGATGGGCTTCTGCCTGGTGAACCTCACGGAGAGTGATGGACTGACAGACGCCCTTGTCCCTGTGTATACAACAGCAGCCCTTTGATTAAGTGAGCCTGTTGTACAACTTTCAAACCTTGGTTGGGAACTGATGAAGAATGATATAGGGATGAGAACATGAACAAAATTAGTCCCAAGCAGCCCCGAGGCTGAACGGGAACAAAATCCCACCATTAAGGTCCTCCCAGCATGGACTTCAGAGTGCTACTGATATGACTCCCCACCATCACAGTGAGATGAGGCAGAAACAGTCAAGCTTAGGACTCAGAGGTACACCTAAACAGTGAACAGGACTGGTATTAGGCCATTTTGTGTAAAAAATGTAACCGTACCATCAATTAAGTTTTTCAGTTAAGGTGTATTAATGACATCATTGTGGACTATTGGACTGCTAAAACAATAAGTGGAATAAAAATTATTTCTTATTCAGTAGATTATGTGTAAACTTTTGCTCATAAGAAGATTTTGATGCTAAAAAATTAACCCAAGAAAATTAAATTTCATGCACAATATTTTGCTGAACACAGTTGGACTTGCCCTTTGTTCTCATTCTAACAGGCTGAAGCAAAACAAAGCTTAGTGCCTTGCTCTTCAATTAGTGGAAGTAATGTCATTACCCATGTCATTACCCAAGGATAAACTGGACTTTCCCTTTCTTCGATACTCCTTGTCAAAGCTTTCATTTGCTAGGTCTCTGCCCTTCAACCCCAAACTCCATTCTCTCTTACTTGGCTGAAATGCTAAAATATTCATGGATAGGTAACTTGTGTGAGAATGATTGTAAATACTTAATAAATCTATTCTTCCATACTGCAAAGTTCAGAAAGTGAGTTGTTCCAGGAGGATTCTCTTCTATCTTTAACATGTGAGTCTCAATTTTCTTTCCTTCATCATAGTTTTTTATCATGAAACTGGAAGAAACCTGTTGTTCTCTCAACATTGGCAAAAACCCAGCTGTAAATTTAGAAATTACTAGAAATGGCTAAATTCTCTTTTTCTTACCTTTCCCCATGATTTCATGTGTACAGATCCTCGTTATTTACTTTCTAAAATTTTGAAAAGCATCCTTTTCTCTGCAAAACAGACTAAAACATCATTTCAACCTATGGAAGAATAGCATTGAGGTTGTTTCTTTGTCTTGTATTCTATGAATAGGGTGTCTGAATAACAACAGAGACTTTTAAAAATGTTTCCACATCATTCTCTTGATTTGATTTGCTATTGAGGCAACATATTATGCTATGATGGCAAGCTTGTATTCCAGTATACAGGATGCTTTTAAATTACCATAGGCACTACAGAATGTATGACTTATTATGGTCTGTTTTCTGCCTTTTAGTAGTGTATGTGTTATTTACAGTACTTGCTATATTAACTTCTTCCTCATATCTGCCATGCCATGGTCAAAGTAAATATTGTACATTACAGTATTGTAGTAAAATATATTCCATAGTGAGAATGACGTAAATAACCCAGTACTAGATCTTTACTTTCTAGTTTCTACTGAACTGAGGGATTTTTTATTCTGTTTTTGTCTTAAATCTCAGAGCACGGCTGTTGGAGTAAAATTCACCTCTAATTAAAACTGGCCTACCAGGCTTCTCTCTTTCCTTATAAAATATTCTTGTGTAACCAATTCCTATACATAGGGCATGCAAATATACTACATTTTGAAATCAGTTTCTCTAATGATGCATCTGGCAAAAACAAAAACATAACTCACAGCCTGCAACAATTTGTGAATGATTTAACAGCCCCTCAGCATACTCCTTAAAGAAGTTTTAAGGTCATTCCTCACTTGATAGATTTGCCCAAAGAAAAGCTTGGAAAAAACCCCTGTTTTTCCTAACTACATGAGAGAAATGGGGTGTAAGGGGACAGAAATGAAAGAACTGCACCTTTTATAATTGTAGCCTGCATTAAAATGATATTGAGCTGAGCCAGGAGTCACATCCCAGATTAAATATCTTTAGGAAAGAATTTCATTGAGAGTCAGCAATTTCCTCCTCCCCACAAAGAACTTTAGCTTTTCTTGGGATACACCATTTGCAGTGTATAGCCTCAAGTGTAACACAGATTTCTTTGGCTTAGCATCTTAAGTAGGTGATATTTGCAAGAGTATTCCCTTCTCCACTTCTTGCCAAGGCAGGAAATAATATTAATCAGCTTTGCTAAAGTTACTCTGCTCCATTATTTCAGGTAGGTGGGCCCATGGGAAGACAAGGTTAGAACTCAATAGAAGGGAAGGAAAACTCACGGAGCAGCTAGGAGAAAAAGAAAGGTATGAGGAAACAAATATTAAAGTGAGAGAAAGCAATAAGAAAGGAAACACACAAAGTATAGTGATCCTGATTCACAGTGATGTTCAGGCAAAGTATTAATTTTAAGCCTTTAAAAGCTTAAGTTGGAGCATTGAGCTAAAAGAATTGTCTAAATACAAACTTGTCTTGGTTTGAAAAGACAGGTATTTGCTAAGGGGGGCAGGAGCCTCCCTTGGAACAGAAAATGTAACCCCCTTCCCTCCAAATTGTTATAATTTCAAAATCAAGGGGCTTTCAGGCAAAGATATGAGGAGTAGGAATAACAGTTCTTTACTAACAGATATATATAACAAGGCAAACAAACAGCAGTAACTGTGGCAGTGATACCAAACCGAGCAGAGCCAGAGCAGCCTCTCCCGGTGAGCAGGGCGGGTGCGATGTTCCCCCGCGGCTGCAGGGGGCGCTGCGGAGCGAGCTCGGCACCACGCGGTGATGGCGGAGGGGAAGTCACTGCACAGACCCTGTGAGGGCAGAGGAAACCTCGGGAACAGCAGGCTGGAGCAGGAGAGATGGACCCAAATCCCGCGTTGTGGATGAGATGTACCAAACTCCGGAGCTGCAGCAGGACCTCCGGACGTCTCGGCAGGCAGGGGGTGCCGCGGCTACAGTGTAGCAGAAAACTCACAGCAGCAGCAGCCACAGCAGCAGCAGGAACACCAGCAGAAAGCTGAAGCAGCGGCAGAGAAGCGGCGGCAGAAAGCAGCGGCAGCAGCAGAGAAGCGGCGAGCAGCACGGCCTCTGTCTCTCCCCTCCGGATCCCCGAGCACACTGAGCCAGGCTGTGCCTGCTTCCCGTCCCGAGTTCCAATCTCGCACAGCCTCTCTGCCCAATGAGAAGCTCAGGCACAGAGGGCAGCTGGCTGGACCCTCCCCTGTGGCCAGGTCCCTTTGTTTTCTCTTAAGTGCCCAGCAATTTGTTCCTTAGCAACACAACATGGGGAAAAATTCCTTTTAAGGAAAAAGAAAGAACAGGGAACTTCTAAAACCCCAACAAAACTTGCACTAGTTTAAATAAAATCTGTCAGGTTGCATGACACAATGCTAATTAAGCTAGTAATATTTGGTATTCCAAAATATGAGTATTTAAGACCTTGGTTATGTTTGTGAATTTATCCCAGTCTAAATAGCAGATTTCACAGGTAAAATTAATAAGCCAGTACAAATCAGGCAGAAGTACACGTCACGTTTTCACAAGGAGTGCTTTGGATGTGATAAACTTCAGTTTACAAATGAGCATCTGCTAACACCAACCTACAAGAAAGTTCACCGGAATTATATTATCCTTAGGTACTTATGCAGTTGCAAGCAGGCACAGCTTGCTCTTAGGCTGGGTCTTCCCCTCTGACTTGTGTCTCTCTTGCCACTTCTACTTCATAGAGGGAAAGAACACCCTTGAGCTCTGTGCCAGTAACATTACCCATTTCTTCCTTTTCCCAGCTGTGCTGTCAACCTTTTGTCTGCCCTTTAGGGTTCATAGGCAGAGCCTTGGTATGCAAATAATAATGTTGCTTTAGTGAACTTTAGTGATTATGTCCCCATGACTGGGCTGATACATACTGAATCTCAGTTTGAAACATCTTCCTCATTGGTATTTGGATTTTGTAAGAAACTAGTTCCCAGTAAGCCCCTGCATTGCTGAATTAGAATGTTGAAAGAGTCAAACACCAGTTGATTGTCCTATACTTATCTCCCTAACTGTTGCCAATTACCCTGTTGTTATACTCCCTTTTTCCATCGGGTCTCATCTTCACTGCTCCCTGAAATGGTGCCCGAGACCAAGAGGAGGCAGGCATATGCAAATAAGAGAGACCTTCAGCACCATGGCATCATTTTGTGAAATAAAAACCCCTCAGACACCGAGCCTTCACACAATCAAAAGACCTAAAAGACACCCCAGGCTGAGAAAAAGGTAGACGCATCTCCTGATTTGGGCTTTTTGCCCTGTCACCCTGACCTCAAGGAACTGGGCTAGTGTGTACCCTGGACTTCAAGCTGAGAAAGCAAGTCTTTAGGTGCTCTCATGAGGACAGGATCCTAACATCTGTCGCACTGCACCCTAGCATCGGATCTACACGCCTCCTCCTCCTCCTTCAGATAGCCAGTGGGAGTTACGGCAGCGTGGGCACATCATGTCGGGTTCTATATCCAGCTGATTTGTTTAATAAAGAGCTGAATATTGTAATAAATGATACAGCCAGATTAAAATTAATCAAGTTTTATTCTGCGGCCGAAAAAATCGGTCACGCAAAAGCCACAATTGAAAAGGGACAGCCCCAAGCCCAGGATTGGAGCTGGGTGAACGTATAGATCCGACCTCTGTCACATCGGATTCCCCCTGTTCAGAAGGCTGTTTCGGCTGGGTCAATTTTTATACAGTTTTTGGGCAGGGACCAAATTCTTTCTGTTCTTCTCACTGCTCAGCATATTCATGAAGTTGTCCTTTCCCTGTGTTGGGCTGGACAAAGTATTTCCTGAGCAGTGATGAATTGTCCATCTTCGGTTCCTGGAATTGGGCACTCCCTTAATGACCCAGATCGCTGATATTGTAGATACTGATCAGGCAATCATCGCCCAGGCGCAGTGTTAATGTCTCTTGATAAGGTCTATCTTTCACTCGGAGCCACATTTTCGTATGCTGATTAGATTTCCTCTGCAGTCACCTGTGCTTGCGAAATTTGAGTAAGGGTCAATAGCTAACT
>VZRF01011461.1:0-13693 GCA_013396875.1 Vireo altiloquus
AGTGTTTTGGCCAGTGCAATTTCAAAATCAGGGTCATGTCAGCTCCCATGTCGAGAAGTCTGGTAAGGGTGATGGTCTCTCCGAGGTGTTTCAGGGCACAGGTGAGTTTAGGTCGCCTGCAACCTATCATCCTGGTCCAAGCAATGAGAGACGTGCTGCTGTGCGTTTCTGGTAGGAGAAAAGCTTGAGCAATAGTCCCTTTGGTAGAAAACACGGAGGATCTGGACAAAAAACAAGTACTGTAACTTCTTGTATAGAGGTGACTGACAGTACAGTTGGAAGAACATAGAATCCCTCTGCATTGCCTTTATTTACACCTACTATTAGAAAGTCTCATGGCTGTTCTTCAGGACCTAACTGTCCTGTAGAAATAGTATGATGAATACAGTTTGTGATCATTACTGGTTGAGCTGTGGTTAGCTCTAAACAGGTACCTGGGGTCATTTTGTCAGGGAGATTAGAGATGAGTTGCTGCAGCTCAAGACCACCTGGTCTGAACAAATGGTGGTCTCTGGCACGAACGGCTGGGGTATTTGTGTCCCGCACTTCACTGCTGGTTTCCCGACAGGTGACACTGACAGCCTTGTGCCTGTTGAGAACTGCTAGCACCATGAAAATTCCCTCTGCACCCACTGTGTTGCGAGGATGCAGTTTTCTGGAATTTATTACAGTCCTTTCTGATATGTCCCCTTTTACCATAGCCATGGCAACAGATTTTTCTCTGGTCCTGCTGACTCCTAAAGGCATCTTTAATTGCTGTAAGAGCTTCTGCTAGTGTTTGGGTTTGTATCTCAAGCACTTTTTCCTGCTGCCTTTTAGTGTCCTCCTGTGCAGTTGTGATTGCATTAGCTAGGACCTGTGCTTGGAGTTCAGTAGCATGTTCTGGAGTAGCTAAACAATTGCATGCCTCCACCATTTGTGCAATTGTAGGCTCTGGTTCAGATGGAAGGGCACGTAGTATTTTTTTACAGCCCAGATTAGCATTGGAAACTGCTAACCATTTTAACAATTCTTCTCCTGCACAATCTAAAACTATTTGTTTATCTAAAGCCAATTTTAAACAGTCTAAAAATTTGATGTATGGCTCATTAAAAGCTTGTTTAACATCAGAAAAATCTAAATCTGGTTTATTTCCATCAGGTACTTGCAATAAGGCTTTCTTAGACATGTCCTTGATATCACTAAGGACAGGTCTAGGAAGATTCTGTGCTTGCCAGTCCGGGGCAGTGTAACTCCCTTCTCCTGACAGTTGATCAAATGTGATAGCTGCTTTAGCTGGATCTCTGGCATAGTCTGTGAGAAGATCTCTTCACAATAGTTTCCATGCTAACTCCCAGAGGGAGGACTCAGTGGGTGATAGCAGGGTAGTCATTAACTGGCGTAAGTCATGTGGGGTGAAAACATGAGAAGAAAAGGTGGCTTGCAATAAGCTTCTGAAATATGGGGAACTTCTGCCATACTCATGTGCAGATTTGCATAATTCTTTTACCTCGCAGAAAGTTAGCCGTTCCCATCTGGTATTACCTGTCCTAGTATACTGAACAGGGAATACATTGAATTTAGAAACTATTTCCCACTCACCCTCTCTGACTGCATCTCTCCGAATTCTTTGCCAAGGACCCTCACTGGCTGTCAGCTGAAGGTCCTCCTCCGATGATGCAGACAAGGATGAGGGAGCGGGGGAAGCACTCGGGACCGGTGGGGCTCTGCGTTTTTTCTCAGAGCATGTGTTTCATGGGAGCCACCATGTTGGAGACTGTCACTTCCGGGATCCAGTTGAGCGGAGTTCCGGCTTCACTCGAGGCTCTTCGACAATCCGAGGGGGCAGGACCCGAGGGCATGGAGCCGGGGTAGGGACGGCCCACGAAGGAGGAGTGTCCCGTTGACAATGTGGGAGAGGCGGAAACCCAAGGGGTGCGGTCTGGTGATGTGTTAGGGCTGGTGCCGCCCACGAAGGGGTCTCGGAGTCCCACACGTGCTTCAAAATGGCGGTCACCACGTGGAGAACTACAGGAATAGCTTCGGTTTTTAAAATTATGGTCACTAGACCTGCAGCTTTCAAAATTCTCAGATTTTGACCGTTTGATGGTGGTTTATTTGGAGGGATTAGGAGAACATTGAGGACTGGGGAGGGTGGAATGGGAGGATTTCGAGAGAGCATGGCCAGTGTTGCCTCAATTCCTGTTTGGAGGGTAAAAGTCCAGGCAAGAAGCGACTGCGCCATTCGCCTCCTGCATGTATTTTGAGGAAAGTCTTTTAGTGGAGGATTTTACTGGTAAGCCTGGTCGGGAGGAAAAGTCTTGTTTTCCCTTCTCACTGCGAAAGCTGTGAGAGAAAGCTTTTTTTCTTCCCTGTTTTTCAAGCCCAAGTTTACCTCCGGGATTAATGGGTTTTTTTCTTCGTCTGTCTCAGATAAATAAGGGTTTGGAGGGGCTTTTCTTCCCTCCTTTTTTAAAATGTCCAGAATTAACCAAAATACTGCACAAAGTTCTGTTTTATACTTTTTCTTTTTTGCCAAATTATAAAGTCTAGTTCATAGTTGGTCCCAAAAATATAGGGGTTTTGACTCTGATACAGTGGCATTTGGAAACTTGTGAAAGGCATATTTTATCAGATTTTAAGCTGCTTTTCTTCAAATTGGAAATCTTGAACAGACAGTCTATAGTTAAAATAGAAAAAGACATCTCTCTCTGTTAAAGAAAGATGATTCCCCATTATTCACTCACCCACACGCAGCTGGGGAGAAGGACTCCCTTTCTGTTCTGTCTGCGGTTACTTTGTTTCTTTTTTCTTCTTTTTTTTTGTTTGCTGCATTTACTATGTAATTATGGCACCTGCACTGGCTGCTTTCTGGGCTCACTGCTGCATGCAGTTTCTTGCCACTCTCGCTGCTCAGCGCATACACTGTTGGATCTCTTCGCAGTTGCTCTGGGGTTTTCCACAGCTCCTCTGAATTTTCCGCAGCCACATGGAGTGTGAAGCGCAGCAAAGATTTTTTACTTCTCCGCTCTCAGCTCCTCACAGCGGACCGGAGCTTTCTGCTGTCTTTCAGGCGAAGTGGGATAACCACTCATGCGGGCTGCCTCCCTCGAAGGTTCCCACACCCTTGGAGTCTTGCTGTCCTCTGACAAAAATCTGGATTTATAACGACCAAAACCCAGTCCCAAGCTTCTACAAAACAACATTACCAGACGGATCGATTTCCTAGGATCAGATGAGGGCACTCTGAGCCAACTCTAAAGGGTCCTTTTAAATGTAAAAGTTCCCGTTCGAAGCGCCACTTTTAATTTTGTAACCCTGCCGGGTTTGCCCAGGAAAATAGGTTCCAGCGGGGATACAAAGTTACTACATCGGAGGTGGTTTCTTCTTCTCCAGAGAGCTGAGGCAGTGGCTTAAAAGAGAGATGGGCAACGATCACTTCTTCCAAAATAAAAAGTTTAATAACATGAAAATAAGAAACAAAAACACCTGGGGGTGAGCACTGGCACCAGCACTCATCCCAGGGGTAGAAGCAAAAGAGCACATGGCTTTGGTAACAATGATACTTATCAGGTTAGATGGGTGGGATTACATGGGGTATTGTCCAGTGAGGAAACAGATAAAGAAAAACAACAGGTCAGCTATCCAATGGGCCAGAGGTAGGGGTCTCATGGGCAGGCTAAGCCACCCACAACCTGGGGAACATGGGAAACTTTGGTCACATGCTTCTATTTGGAGGCTTAGATGTAACAGAATGCTCTGCTTTTATGGGGCACACTGCAACAGGGCTGTACATGTGGTGGAGGGGAGCCCTGTCCCCAGGGAGGCTTTGCCTGACAGCCAATCAGGGGAGAGAAAGCTTCCACGATTGGGCTGCAAATGACCCCCCCTTGCTGGTAGGGCAGATCCCTGGATGCCTGGGTAAAAATGCTTGGGAAATTGGGCTATGGGAAGAACCTTAGCACATAAAAGCAGTTAACTGCACCACAAGCCCCCACCATCTTCTTTGGGTTTCTTGGAGGGAGCAGGGGCTTGCCCAGAGGTTCAGTTTGCTCGCTTACCCCCTCCCAGCTTTTTGTCCCTGTGATCCTGCTTCCCTGTCTGCACCTGTCCATCTGCCCTGTTTCACCCCTTCCCCTGATGCCTTAAAAATCTAGAAACAAAACAACACACTTTCGAGACAATACAGGAAGTAGTATAAAAGCAGGTCTTTAATTGGAGGCCTCCAGGGGGAAATACAGAAAAATGCCCACATGGCATGGGGCGAGTACAGTTTTATAAGTTTAGAAAATTAGCATAATTGACAAGAATCCCCAATTAAAAGTACAGGTAATTAGTTAATTCCCCCTTCTGGTTCAACCCTCTTCAGGAGCCCCCCTTTTGCTATTAGCTCCACTTTGTTTATGAGAAAGTGTCTTGGGAAAGTGGCTTGTCCTTGGTTCCCAGAAAAAGCAAGATTAGGATAGGGTCTTTGGAATGTATTTTGTCTTTCTGTCTGTCAGGGTAGGAGAATATTGGAGTTAGCTAAGAACTATATAACTATACAGTAATAGCCTACAGAGCTACAAATATATATGAACAATATATGAAAGCAAAAATCATTTTGGCATCACCATGAGGCAGCTCGTCACTGTGGCAACCTAGTACTCTGCTGTTTCCCCGACAGAGCGGCTGCTGCCTGCACCCTGCCTGCATCCTGCCCATGGCCACTGCGCCCCAACCCTGACAACCCGCAGCTGCTCCACGAGTTCGCCCATAGCCACAGGAACCTGTTCTTCATTGACGGAAGAGACAGCCTGCTGCTGTTTAGAAATTACTCCTAGCCTGCCACAGGACCCACGCAGACTCATAGCTTGCAGCACATACGCTCCATCTGCCAAGCTGATGCCGACAGGGCTCCCTGGGGTACAGCGATAACAATCTGTCCCGGTGTCCCAGTTTGAGACAAATTCAGAGGAGGAAATATCCCCTGATGGAAAGCAGGCCCCTCCCCCCACCAGGTTCGGGAGAAAAAAATTCGCAAATTCGTGAAGCGTTCCACATGTGGATTCCTGCTGGCTCTCGGAACTGCTCTTTTTGGAGAGACGAGAGACAGAATTTTTTTCTTCTTTTTTTTCCTCCTCTTTGGGACTTTGTTTTTTCCCCTTTCTGGACTTGGAGCCTCAGAAGATCAGGGGTCCACTGGGAGGTGTTTCCCCGGCCTGCAGGGGACTTTTTTCCCCGGCCTGATGCCTTTCCAACTCCGGGGGAGGGACCACACCCTCAAGAGGACTTCGTTTCAGGTTTTATTGTTCCTTCTCTCACAGATAGCGATTTATTTGTCTAGCATTAGTGTCCTTTTCCTGTGTGTTTTGTTGGTTTGTTAAATAAATAGGTTTTTTTCCTTTTTGTTTTTTCCCTTTCACTTTCCTCCGGGGACTTTTTTTCTCCCGAACCTGGTGGGGGGAGGGGCCTGCTTTCCATCAAGGGATATTTCCTCCTCTGAATTTGTCTCAAACCGGGACACCCGGTATTCTGTTTCTCTCTCCATTTATCTTTTCCCCTCTTTGCTCCCTTTTCTATCCCTCTTGGGTAGGAACACTTATCTTTCTTAATCAATAAACGGTTCTCAGATATAATATTTGCTGCTTTTGGGCTTTATTTTCATCCGAGAAATCTATCAAAAAGAATCCTCCCTAACTCCCCTTTTACAGCAGGATGGGACACCCAGACATTCAGCTTCCAGTTGGTTCTCATCAATAATTAATTATATGTCATAGATATGGGAGCACAACATTAAATATTAACGCAGCGGGATGCTGAGAAGCTGGGTTTACGGCCCAGATGACAAAGAGTTAAAATCACTGGAGTAAATGGAGCAAGTGTTATCTGCCAAGCTGCTAAGCTTAATTTATGGCTCCTGGGTGAGAAGTGGATGTTGGCTACTTGCTTTGCAATTGTACTGGGTTTGTGTGGCCAGGTTTTGGTAGCAGGAGGCAGGGCTACAGGGGTGGCTTCTGTGAGAAGCTGGTGGCTCCAAGATGGACTTGTTGCTGACCAAGGTTGGGCCAATTAGAAATGATAGTAACTCCTCTGTGATAACATATTTAAGAAGGAAAAAAAGTTTTGTGCAGAGGTACTTGTGGCCAGAGAAGAGCAGGGTGAGAATATGTGAGAGGAACAACTCTGTAGACACCAAGGTCAGTGGAGGAGGTGGAGGAGGTGCTTCAGGGACTGGAGTTGAGAATCCCCTGCAGCCCGTGGAGATGTAAGCCCCCAACATTCAAATGTAAGGACTTTACAGAGGTTCCTGTACTCCACATTAGATGCAAGGGAGAAATATCAACCAGATGTTTTCAAGAGGCCAAAATTACTTTACTGGCAAACTATAGAAACTATAGAAAATCAAGGAACTTTGGCAAATGGATTAGTACAACAGACAATCAATATAAAACACTTCTCACAGCATTAATTTGGCCCATCCAACTTAGCAAACTTTAAATTGATTTGATGTTAAGTTACCCAAAGTGTTCCAAGAAAAGGGAATTAGAAGAAGAAAGAGAGAAAGACAGAAAAGATTTAGGAAAGCATACATATAGCTACCAACTCCTGGGTTCCAGCATGGTTGAGATGGAAACTCCAAGAGGGGCTAGTGTCAAGACATGCTCACCTCATGCTCAGCCTTAAAACACCCTGGACCTTCCTGGACCCTCCCCCCAGGTGGAACTTCTGATCATTTGTCCACTCAGGACCTGGGTTAGGCAAGAATGGAGCACTGACAGTGGTGTGCCATTGATTGGCAGCTCTGCCAGGCTGGAATACAGGCTCTGGGATGGAGGCTGTGGGGCATTTCACTCCCTCGCCTGGGCAAGGCCTGACCTGCCCCCTCCCACACACACAAACATCCCAAAATGTCTTGAGACATCAATCTTTTCCAGTCTCTGAGAGAAGACCATGGTGAAGCAGCTGTCCCCCTGCAGCCCATGGAGGACCACAAGGATGCAGAGTTCCACCCACAGACCTTGGAGGAGCTTTCCTGCAGAGGGAACTGGGACAATGACCATCCAGAGGAACCTTTGCTGAAATCCAATGTACTGTGGAGGATGTGGCCAGGATATTCTAGCTGACACAACAGCTTCTCTAATATCTGCAGGACTCATTGTAAGTCCTGGCATACTGTGTGAGCTCCCTGATTGAGAGGAGTCTGCTGGCTATGCTTCTTCCCTCCCCACCTCTGCCGCATTTGGCTCCAAAGAAGAAAAGCTAAAAACTACTCAGTGGTTCCCTTCCCTTCAACTGCTGGAAACGTGGCTCTGTTGAGCATCTTCAAATCTCCGTCTTTGAAGCTAAAGGCAGGTGGTTCTCATGGACTAGGGGAGTACAGTGCCCTGGAAGGGAGACCAACCTCCAAGCTGCACACTCAGTGTTGATGCCATGTCCTCCCTTACATGATAGGAGAGGTTTGCAAAAAACCTCAAAAGGCTTTAGAAATGCAAGGACAAGATACTTGCACTGATCTGGGACTGAAATAAGCACAGCAGGGCTTTGTCCCAAGGAGTGGTAGACCAGGAAAAAACCTGCACAGGCAGTGGTATCCCATTGCCATGAAGGTTCCTCTGTTGCTCCCCTCATATCCAAACAGTAGCCTTTAATTTTTCTTCTTCATTCTGCCTAGTTTGGCTCCTTATCATCTGCTTGGACTCTATCATCACTTTTTCCATGGCAGCTGGCAGAGCTACTTGAGAAGCTGGCATCTGTCTCCATCAGCAGGGAGTGAGGCTTGTTCATCTTCCCCATGCCCACTGGGAATGGTCTTACTGGAGCCTGAGTCTGGTGGAACACAAAACTCAGCAGTCCCTAAAAACATAATTCAAACAGAAGCCCTCACAGCTCCATTTCAGTCTGGACAAAGGGCAGGAGTGGAATACTCTGACTGCACCAATCTCTTACTTCAAGGCAGGTTGAGCAATCCCACTCTTAGGAATAGGAGAGAACTCCAAGGAGGAATCACTACTGGACTGGAGTGTTGGGGAGGTACCATTCTTTTTCCTGCCTTTAGCCAGTTCAGCAAAAGATGTCACTCTCTTCAGGGGAGAACTTTGGATGGGTATTGCTGGACTTTCACTCAGTTTGACCGGACAGCTCACCATGCACTCCAAAGACCCCAGCTTGCTGCCAGGACTCTTGTCCAGGTTCTGATCATAGCTCCTGGAGTGCTACTGGAAAGGAGGAGAGCATTGTGTCTGCATGTAATGAGGACCATTTTGGTGGAATTTGTTTATAAAGAGCAGTGATCTGCAGCAGGATGTTCCCTGCCACAGGAGGTCTTATCTGGTGCTATAGCTCAGGGTATCTTCCCCCTCACATGAATCTGCTAATTGGTGAGATGACCCAAGCCAGACATCTGTCTGGTAGTGAGTTATCTCTGGTGCCAGGGAGGTGGAATTCCAAACTGACAATAAACATCTTGCATTAAGAGCAAGATTGAAGGGAGATATGCCTTGAATTTCTGACTGACAGACACTTCACTTTACAAACTATAAAAGCTACACAAACTTTCACAAAGCAGAAGTCTTCTGCACACTGCCTGGAAACGTGTAGGGCTTCTCCCCAAAGTTTGGACACAAATGCCATGGTTACTCTTCTGGAAGTTGAGTGAAAGAGTTCTATGTGTGATGCCGAATGATTTTTGCCTTTTTTCTTTTGTATATTCTCTGTACTCTTTACACATATATTTGTAGCTCTGTAGCTGCTTGTATCCTTGGCTAGTTTTACCAGTACTTTTCCCTAGACAGAAAGACAAAACACATTCTAAAGCCCCTATCCTATCTTGGTTCTTTCTGAGAACCAAGGCCAAAAACCAGCTCTTCAAGACACATTTTCATCAACAAAGTTNATTTTCAAAATCTGCCCCTGGAGGTCTCCAATAAAGACCAGCCTTTATATTACCTCCTATACTAATATTATCTCGAAAGTGCCTTGTTTTATTTCTAGGTTCCTTAAGGCACCATGTGTACTCCATCTTCAATTCAGTGGTAAGTTACATTGACTCCTAATCTGTACTATTTCTTTGCTAGCTGTAATATAGGTACCTTTATGTTCTGCACTGTTTTATGTAAATCTACTAGTAGTTCTTTGTTTTAACCCGTGTAGTGACTGTTTAAGGGCTTTTGTCTGTTAATCTTCTGTCTATTCAATAAATAGCTCATTTTCTAATAGACCTGATTTGCCATTTTTGAGAACTTGCTAGCCAAAGCAGTTTGGGTGGGGTCACCTGAATTTAAGCTGCTGCCAAAATCTGAACCTATGGCAGGGCTTGTCTAATGCTTTCACTCAATCCATAACAAATTAGTGTAGTCTGCGGGATACCGTTTTATGATCAGAAGTGCCTTTGACAATTCATAACACTACTGGTGTAGTCAAAAAGCAAAATGGCAAATGATTTAGAAAAATAAACCAAAGGCTTAGCAGATTACCTGCGGGGGCACAGTGTTCTCAGCAATTGGCCAGTAAATAACTGGTTTGAGTGGGAAAAAATTCAAGAGAAAGTAAATGAATAGCAGCAACTGCTGAAAGATAAAATGGAGAAAATATCATTTGTCATGCACTTGCACTGTTTAAAATCTGCTTGACAATGGTGGGAACAAATGATAAAAGGACAAATTAAAACAACAGCTAAAAGAATCCAAGGGAAAACAAAAACCTTGGAAGGAAAATTAGAATTGACATTACTGAAAAAACCCAAATCTTTGGATGTTAAAGAAATTCCAAAGTTGGTAATATCACCTGAGGATGGGGATAGTAATATTTGGGAAAACTCTGATGAAATTACTTATGAAAATGTTGAATTGGATTCTGACACAAGCACAGAATCCCACCTCTTAAGGAGGGGGAAATTCCAGAATTTAAAATTAAATCTATAATTAAGACCAAGCTTTCCAAAGAACTCCAAGGAGGTCAGAAGAATGCAGTCAGAACTTTTCCCTGGGATTCCCTGCAATTGGCAAATCTTCAAGAAAAATATGGACAGAAAAGAGGGGATGCAGAAACTAAATATCTGTGGAGAATTTTTTTCACTGGGGAAAATGGAATATTATTGGATGGTGTGGAAAGTTTCAGATTCTGGGGTTAGAATGTCCTTTTGCACCTTGGACTAGACCCTCCTGATGAACCCCATTTGATAACCAGCAGGACTGCATATTGGGCAGGAGGAATAATTATGAAAAAAGGGGAACCTGCCTCAACCCCTATGCAGTCAGTTAATAACATCTCTGCTGCTGCTACAAAAACCGCCTGTTTGCAGGCAAAGCACAAAACCTGCAAATGGAGGTATTCCAGCCTCTGCAAAGATGAATCTTAATGTATTAAGATCTTTACTGAAAGGGACTCCAACTATGCTAAAAAATTATTTGGTGAGGAGACCAATCCCTACATGGGGAAAACTCCTGGATAATGCTGTAAACTGATGCTCAAAAGATAGGTTGGAAATAAATCCCCATAGACCAATGTCAATAGAGTAGGTATTTGTTTATTGCAGCACTGGTGGTGAGGGGGATTTCTCCTAACTCATTCACCTTTGTCAAGTGTTGTGGTATATCTATACAGTAAATTATGCTTAAAGTTGCTATGTCATTACAGCATCACATACATGCCAGAACTAATTTACATAACATGATCTCATGGTTATTAGATAATCTTTTTGCACTGTGCCTGTGCTTTTCCAATTTGGGGGTCTTCAGGGGTCTTTGATAAAGGCTTCTAAAGTCTTCTTCGCACTTGAACTTTTCAACTTTGTCTTCAGAGCATCTGTAGTTACGGTGCTCTTTGGTCCAGTTGGTCTCAACCAGTCTAAATTCTTTGTTTTGTGGATAATTTGCTTTGCACTTGCCAATTTCTCATTAGTGCTACACTTATCTATCTCTGAGACTATATACCTGATTGAGTTTTTTTTTCTTCTTTTTGTTGATTCTGCATTTAAGCTACTAGTTAACCATATATTAAACATTACTTTGTATAAAAAGTTATTTATATTGGGTTATATAGGTTATTGTGGTGGGTGAGGTGGTAGGTGCAGAAACCTTCTGAAAGCATCTCCGCAGGGAAGTCGCTTGGCAGTGCCAACATAGACGCACACACACACGGGATAGCTCCAAATAAGGTCGACAGTAGAGAGCCAGGAAGGGTCTTCGTATGGGGTTCCACGGAGAGGTTTATTACACCCATGCACGTGAAGAGGCCCAGGAACAAAGAACCCAGAACAATGAAGGGTCCAGGTTTAAGTATAGAGTTGGTGGGGCAGAGACAGAGCATCAGGGACCAATTATTTGAGGGCACGAGGGTAGGACACAGGTGGGGCTAGGGTATGGGAACCAATGGGGAAATAGAGAGGGAGTGGCTGAGGAACAAGGGCCAATGGGGGAGCAGGGAAGGGAGAAAATTCCGGAGCAGTGACACATGGTGGAAAGGGGCAGGGGGGCCAACGGGACAACCGGGAAAGCAGAACTGGGGTACATTAACATAACAGAGTAGGGTATCCTAGGAGAAGCCTTTTGTGTCTCCCTAACTTAGGGAGAATTTCCCTACTTAAGGCCCAGCCTCCCAGGAGGCTACCTCTGTCTTCCTTGGTAGGCCCACCGGCTTCCACAATAGATATCAAAAGTTATGATTCAGGTTATATGGGTATAAGGTATGATTCAAGCTACATAAGTAAAAGCTATGATTCAGGCTGTTATAAGTACCTATTATATTATTGGCTTTTCACAAATATTAAAATGAATGCTATATGTGTAATGTTAGAAAATTTTGCTGCATGAATATAGTTTCTTAGAAATAGTAGTGNAGAACTCCAAGGAGGTCAGAAGAATGCAGTCAGAACTTTTCCCTGGGATTCCCTGCAATTGGCAAATCTTCAAGAAAAATATGGACAGAAAAGAGGGGATGCAGAAACTAAATATCTGTGGAGAATTTTTTTCACTGGGGAAAATGGAATATTATTGGATGGTGTGGAAAGTTTCAGATTCTGGGGTTAGAATGTCCTTTTGCACCTTGGACTAGACCCTCCTGATGAACCCCATTTGATAACCAGCAGGACTGCATATTGGGCAGGAGGAATAATTATGAAAAAAGGGGAACCTGCCTCAACCCCTATGCAGTCAGTTAATAACATCTCTGCTGCTGCTACAAAAACCGCCTGTTTGCAGGCAAAGCACAAAACCTGCAAATGGAGGTATTCCAGCCTCTGCAAAGATGAATCTTAATGTATTAAGATCTTTACTGAAAGGGACTCCAACTATGCTAAAAAATTATTTGGTGAGGAGACCAATCCCTACATGGGGAAAACTCCTGGATAATGCTGTAAACTGATGCTCAAAAGATAGGTTGGAAATAAATCCCCATAGACCAATGTCAATAGAGTAGGTATTTGTTTATTGCAGCACTGGTGGTGAGGGGGATTTCTCCTAACTCATTCACCTTTGTCAAGTGTTGTGGTATATCTATACAGTAAATTATGCTTAAAGTTGCTATGTCATTACAGCATCACATACATGCCAGAACTAATTTACATAACATGATCTCATGGTTATTAGATAATCTTTTTGCACTGTGCCTGTGCTTTTCCAATTTGGGGGTCTTCAGGGGTCTTTGATAAAGGCTTCTAAAGTCTTCTTCGCACTTGAACTTTTCAACTTTGTCTTCAGAGCATCTGTAGTTACGGTGCTCTTTGGTCCAGTTGGTCTCAACCAGTCTAAATTCTTTGTTTTGTGGATAATTTGCTTTGCACTTGCCAATTTCTCATTAGTGCTACACTTATCTATCTCTGAGACTATATACCTGATTGAGTTTTTTTTTCTTCTTTTTGTTGATTCTGCATTTAAGCTACTAGTTAACCATATATTAAACATTACTTTGTATAAAAAGTTATTTATATTGGGTTATATAGGTTATTGTGGTGGGTGAGGTGGTAGGTGCAGAAACCTTCTGAAAGCATCTCCGCAGGGAAGTCGCTTGGCAGTGCCAACATAGACGCACACACACACGGGATAGCTCCAAATAAGGTCGACAGTAGAGAGCCAGGAAGGGTCTTCGTATGGGGTTCCACGGAGAGGTTTATTACACCCATGCACGTGAAGAGGCCCAGGAACAAAGAACCCAGAACAATGAAGGGTCCAGGTTTAAGTATAGAGTTGGTGGGGCAGAGACAGAGCATCAGGGACCAATTATTTGAGGGCACGAGGGTAGGACACAGGTGGGGCTAGGGTATGGGAACCAATGGGGAAATAGAGAGGGAGTGGCTGAGGAACAAGGGCCAATGGGGGAGCAGGGAAGGGAGAAAATTCCGGAGCAGTGACACATGGTGGAAAGGGGCAGGGGGGCCAACGGGACAACCGGGAAAGCAGAACTGGGGTACATTAACATAACAGAGTAGGGTATCCTAGGAGAAGCCTTTTGTGTCTCCCTAACTTAGGGAGAATTTCCCTACTTAAGGCCCAGCCTCCCAGGAGGCTACCTCTGTCTTCCTTGGTAGGCCCACCGGCTTCCACAATAGATATCAAAAGTTATGATTCAGGTTATATGGGTATAAGGTATGATTCAAGCTACATAAGTAAAAGCTATGATTCAGGCTGTTATAAGTACCTATTATATTATTGGCTTTTCACAAATATTAAAATGAATGCTATATGTGTAATGTTAGAAAATTTTGCTGCATGAATATAGTTTCTTAGAAATAGTAGTG
>VZRF01011463.1:0-14323 GCA_013396875.1 Vireo altiloquus
TTCCCGCACCTTCCCTTCCCTGTGTGTGTGTTTGCATACTTATTATTCTGAGTAGAAAAAAAGCCCAGAATAATTTGAAATTTCAGACTGAATTCCCTCAATGCTTCCAGCTTAAAAGTAGAATAAAATGAAGTAAGTGGTGAGACTCTTAGAGAACATCATCCCTGGAGTGTTTCTTAACAGCATTTCCTCAGAAATGAGGGAAATAGTTCAGAATCCTCCTCTTCTCAGGCAATATGAACACACCAACAGCTTATAAAATGATTTAATCTACATAAATAGGAAATTCTGTGTGGGGTGCTCACTTCTCTCGAAGCTGAATAATTCTATATAAAAAATTTAGCTGTAGAGGGGAGACCAACAAAAAGACTGGTTGTAAGAAAGCTTGTTACTTGTGGAACATATGCAGAATATCAAACTTTCAATTCACATCTCACAGAGGAATTAAAGGTTTTCTAAAGGTGCAACAACACACGACATTCCTATTCTTGAATGCCACTAAAGCTAGCACTTTCTGAAAGGCACACTATTGCTTTTCAGGCTGGTGCTCTGAATCAGAATGTCAGTTTGCACTTGCATCTTTCAGGTACCACATAGCGAGTCAGACTCTTTATTTCCCTTTATTCTTACATATTTTATACAAAGTATAACAGAAAAACTAACAGCAACTAAATCTTCAAATTTAGTGTTACAATCTGCTTGCAAAGAGAAACAGACCTTCAAAACAGCCAACATGCAAATTGTTAATGAGGGAAGGCTAAAAAAAGAGCCCAGATAAATAGGCATGGATGAAGTTTTGCCCTTTTCTGGAGCCTGGAAATACCAGCATAGGTCCACATCAGCACTTGGAGCCAACCTTAGCACTACCTTCTGGCTGAGCGCACAAAACCTTTCACCAAACCTCTTGCGCAAGAAGTTTCTCTCCTCTGGACCAAGAAAACCCTGATGACTGATGATGCATAGTATCAAAAATGTCCTGCTGAAGAGCACCATGAACATCATGGGCTATCCGATGTAGAGCACAAGAGGATCAGGTTTTTCCACACTTTTTCTTGTCCCATACTGCCTGTATCCATGAGAACTCACATATGCCTGTGTGGCTGTGGCAATGCTAGACAAAGTGAGCCGCTGATTAAGGCATCTGTCATCCAGTGTAACACAGGACGGACATCTCTGAGCTCATGAAATTAAAGGGAGAGGAAAAGGTACTCTCTGGACCATCAGAACCTCTGCCCCACTCCCAGCTCTCCTGAAGCGCACACCTCCAATGCACTCTAGCAGATCAAGCCATCACAAAGCCAGCCATTAAACTATCCCAAAGTCCCTATTTCTTTCAGTCTGGGGCATCTTAGCCATCCCTTTCTTAGTCATCCTGTAGTTAGACACCTTAGAAAGAGGTTGATTCCTGGGAGTCCCCTGAAGGAGTCACACATCATGGGGACAGCTGCTGTGAAATAAAGAGGTGTGTGAAGGCTCATACACCATGGTAGAGATGGCTTTCATGGTGCTCCCCAGGGTTAACATAGATCAACTCTAAATATCAGACTGCATAGATCATGGTTTTAATAGAAGTTTTAACCTCCTTCATTTCCAGCCTTTTCATGTAATCCTTGAAACACAGCAAGAGTGAATGTCTGTGCACTCCTGCACTGTGAAGTGGAGCTTAAGCTCAAGCTGTAACTTTGTGAGTTAAAAGAATTTTACTAATGACCTCAGATACTATCTGAAGAGTGGACACAAGGGAGGATTTTCCAGTGAAGTGCAAGAACTATGTTTGTGACAGGAGAATACATCAAAATACTCAGGACTGTCTCAACTACAACCTCAAAGCAAAATCCATGTGCCCTGGGACAAGATGAACAAACCCCAAAGGCAGATTTATACAGGGAGTAGGGAGAGATGTTAAATCTTTTCATTTTCTTTTCAAGTCCCTCAGTCTCTTTTTGTGATTGAGAGAAGTTCACATCTGAATTACCTAAATACAGGAATTTTTGAGGCAAAGGAGTGAGACCAGTCCTGGTAAATTAGTTAATTTCTCTGGCTCATTATATCAGAAGCATGTTCAGACAAGCTGAGACTGGCGGTTATTGCAAATGTACAGACTAGGAGGAAAAAAATACGAGTGTGAAGGTTTGGACCTTTTCTTCGTAAAGTTGCTTTAATTAGAAAACCAGATTCTGGGAGGCTTTGTACTGTGAAAGTCCAATTGTTAAAGAGGATGGGGGGTGGAATACTCACATTTGCCCATCAAGTAACAGAGCTGTCCATCCCATATATCTCAGTTTGTGTCCTTTGTCCAAAGTGGCTCTTATCGCCTGGGGCCACAAAGGGTAGAGAGAAGAGACATTTATTCCACAAGCACAAAGAACCACTTTGAAGACACAGCTCTTTGTTCACCTTCAAACACTCCTTCGGGTGTCAGTTAAGGAGTATTGAAATTTGTCTGCATTAGTTGTTTAAAAAAAAAAGTTGGACAGGTGGCTGAGAGACAGAACAAGCTCTTGTCTGATATTTCTGCCTTGCTTTATGTTGCAAGAGAGCAGTGGCAAACAGTGGGAAGCCAAGAGGAAGAGAATGGGTGACAAAATGGTCATGGTGCCAGCCCAGGCTGGAGCAGAGCTGTGGCTCCCTGTGTTGCTGCTGGTGCATGTGTTGTTGCACAGGCCATAGATGCCTGAGCTTTACAATTCATATCCCTCATCTGGTCAGTGATGAAACGGCCTTATTAGCATTTTTCAGATTTATTCAGTATAAATAAGTGAAGATCTCACAAAATATAGGGGTGCTTGAAACTGTACAGTACATATTTCACTCAATGCAGAAATGCAAATGTCTGCACATCCTCCACTACCTAAACATCAGAGGTATCTAAACTTGCTCCATGACACCTGTGTTAAAGCTGATGCTTCCAAAAAATATCAAATCTCAGGCAGGAGGTCAGTGCATGTGCAATCACTGCTCATGCCTTTGAAGCCCCTTGGACTCTGCATGGGCACAGAGTGACAGCAAACTCACACAACAAACAGGACACAGACAGAATAAAGCACAAGAAGCCTGACTGGCTCAGCTTATGGGCAGAGGGACCACAGATGGGCATTTACTTGTGCAATATGTGATTAATCTTCTTATGTACAATTTTTTGGTTCCACTACCACAGGTTATGCCTGAAAAAAGCAATAATTGCATTTCCTTGGCTTGCTGTTAGTATTGCAATGACTTAGGTCCTTGGAAGCACTGATGAGGGGTTTGCCTCTATTTCAAAATTCAAAGGATGTTAAAAAGTTGATTGTTATTTTGAACAATCTCAGATAAGCAGCCTATGCTGAAAGGTGCTGAGGAGAAGGAGAGAAGAATCCAGCCAAAAGAAAATTAAAATTATATCAGGCAAAAGAAGAAGTAACGCTGTCAACATAAACTCCACATTTCTCTTGAAGTTACAACAGAAGGTAGAACTCTTAGTAGAAAACACAAGTTTAGATATTAAGTAGGAGAAAATGTACATATATATTCATGTTTACATGGGTTTTGTTTTGTTCAAATCATCAAAGGGCTTGGGAGGCAGATGTGAAGGATAAGGAGGCCACTATGGTGGAAAAACATCAAAATAGTTTGGCATGCCTCCAAGACTAGTTAGAGATATTCACAAATCCCCAGGGGCCATAAGATTTCCCCAATTTTAATGATAACGCAGTCACAGTGCCTCATTAGCCTTATTATAGCAAATTATTTCACTGCACTGGGATTTTAGTCATGAGCCAATGACTTTGACTGTGCTAGGAAATGGGAGCATTCCTCCACACTGTGTTTAAAACCCCAGTATCACCCAGAGGTGTTGCATCAGCAACCTACATTGCTATGAATATTTTTGCAAGGACTGCCCAAGAATAAAACTTCTCTCAGACACTAACACAATTCATACAGTGGGTGGGATTGAGCTGAAAGAGAAGAAAAAAATATGAAGAAAGGAGTAAGTTTTAATCTCCATGGAAGATAAAGCAGGATGAAAACAGGCATTAAAAGTAGTGGGCAAACCAAGCTGAATTCTGATCCTCCAGGAACATATTTAATCAAATTTATTACTTGAGAGTAGCTTCACTGCTGTGTTTTGGGAGTCTTGCTAAGGCTCTTCTCGAGGACATAGCTGATGGGATCTTTTGTGTCCAAACAAGTTTGTAAACCTGTATCTTTAACAAGTGGTTTTACATGGGATCACCTAAGAGCACATTGGGTATCTGCGTGATATCCGATGTAGCAGTGTGTAGGAATAGGGAGGAGATGAGGTAGATGAGCATAAATACATGCACAATGTTCATGAACGGGTATGTGGGCAATCTTTGAATAAAGATTTTTCTTCTCAGTGCCAGGAGAGTGGGCTTCAGGGCTCTCTTTTAAGCAGTACTTGGATGGAAATCTTTACAATTTATTCCTATAATATAAATAACTGCTTAAAATAAAAATGCAATAAGAAGCTAAACTTCTCTGTGACAAAGCAAGAGGTGGATTTCAAGTGAACTGATGCCCCCCAGGAATATTCCATTCAATATGAGTTTATTTTACGTCGTTATTAAAAGCATTTAAAAATATTTTCAGAAGTCTTTAGTAACTCACCTCCAGTTCAGATGCTTTAGTAACATACATTTATGTATATTCTAATGTTCTGTATTTGGTGAAAAACTAGGTAAAGAAATGGACTCAATACTAACTGAAATGTGACATGGCTTTTCCCTCCTGATACTTCCAGATCATTGATTGATAGGCAGCCAAAAAATTTTGCCAAATCAAATTAGCATACCCTGAACAGGCTGAGCTCATTGAGCTTTTAGTCTTCTTCCTTCCAGCCCTGCAGGTATCTGCTCACTGTCCTGGTTTAAACATAATGAAGCTAATCCTTACACAAATGGTGAATCAAAGTTTGGTCTAACCTCCTCAGAGACGTCCTCTAAGCTTGAGTGCCAAGCCCAAGGTTATAAACGCAGGACAGGCTTTTATGGGTCCTGAAGAAGGCTCAGCCCTCATGATGAATAACTGCCAGTGCACAGTGAAGATCGAGGATTTATGGCACCCAGCTTGGGAGGACTTGAGTGTGTTGGCTACACCGAGACAGGCAGCTGGAGCTGCCCAAATGTCACTCGGGATCAGCAGTTTTAGAACAGGATAAAGCAGTGCACTTTACGGAACTTCCAGGGAATGAGATATGGCATTACATCCAAACAGGCTCTGCATGGGTTCTGCTTCATTTTAGATGCTCACCTTCATTCAAAATTGCTCACACACACACAGAGAAGACTGAGACTCCTCCACAGATAGGTATTTGCTCTTTGTCTCAATTTATCCACAGGAGTGAAAGCTTATATTGCTGCTAGCCTTCAGCAGTTACAAAGGATAGCTTTTCAAAAGGGGAAGGAATAATCTTGCTTTCCTTACATACCAGTATTTCAATTAGATTCCAGAGCATTTACAGCTCAAACAGAGGGATATCATCTCCATCTCTAGGTTCAAAGTCAGTTTGCAGGAGTGACACAGACAATGACCATTAATAGGTAACCAGAAAAATTTACACAGAAATATCTGACACTGAATAAACAGGGGGATCCCGATAATTAAGTTTAACGTATTCAATTTTGCAACTGCAACCGCATTTGATGGAAAATACTCCCAGTCCTTTTCTGCCAATATCTATAATAAGAATCAGAAATGTGATGTGGCTTAAGCAGTTTGAGAATTTACCGATTCCAGTGTTCATAACAACTTTCATTTCACAGATAGAGCAATTGCCTTTAAGATGGACAAATACATATGTGTTTATATACACATTTAAAGTTTTAAAGAAAAGTTCTGGGATCAGATTTCTCCATTTTATGTGTTGCTGTGGAAACAGATTAGCCCTTTGGAAATAAAAACCCGTGTTTGACTCTAATGCAAAGAACAATCCATAGCATGAAAGGAAAGAACAGCTGGGAGTTGGAACAGTGTAAGATGACATGTCAGACAGTAGCCAGACAAAGTGAGCCAGGGACTGTCTGAAAAACAGAGTGGGGGGGAAGAAAAAGTAAGAACTAAGCACTGTCAACAAAGTCTGCAAAATGGTCCAGCTGTTCCCTCTCATCATAACTAAAAAAATAAGGAAAGAATTCCAGGGCTGAGGATTAAATTTATGAAGAGAAGAAAACCTGAATGGAAAAAGTGAATAGTATTTCAGACAAAGCAGACCCTGCATGGAGGTCTTTGTTCGGAAATAACTTGGAAAGCACAACACTGGGTTCCGGGCAAAACACACATCCCTCCACAACCTTTCTTATAAAAGGCCAAAAGGAATCTTAATACACTGCATTAAGCAGACTTTTACAGAAAATGTTGTTTGTATAATTTCATTGTTTCGGGCTGAGCATTAATGTCCTAGACAGATAAATAGATTTAGAGAATTTGAGAGAAAGCATATCCAGCACTGCAGAAAGGGCTGAAAGGTGAACAAATTTCACCACAAATCTCTGCTAAAACCTGAAATGAAAGCCCAAAGGACTTCTGATATACTGTAAATAGTCAGTCAGTTCCTAGAGCCTTAAGTGATGTCTGGTCTTTTGTTCAGACAATGGACAATTGAATCCAAGATGAACGGTTCCCAGGATTACGTGCACACTGAGCAGCACAGAGGGAAAGAGAAGTGTTAGAGAGGTTAATTCAGAGACATGCTTACCTTCCAAACAAAGGCATTCAGCAGTACAGAACCTGATTAGGGACTCTTCAAGAAATACAAATAATGTCATTCACATTGCATAAGCAGCTGGGACTATGTATGTGTGCATAGTTAGAAAATAATAATGAATGCGCTTTCTTCTCTTTGATTTTTTTCTTTTTCCTTTGAATAATGTCTTCTGTCCAATGATCTCTTAGGAGCAAAGCCAGCTAAATAGCTAGCAAGATGATTGATTTAGAAGACGCTTTGTTTCCATTGTCTATGAGATCACTCCAGGCATTCAGCAACCTAATCTGTTAACTCCTGTATCAGTAAGTATATTACAAATCCTCAATAAAACCCATAAATGATTAGTGAGGAAACCTCATATTCTTTGGATGAAAATAATTATGAGTGTGGATTTCATTAGTGATAGGACAGCTCTGAAATATCATTTATAGTTATTCATCCGTGCTCTGGTACCCAAAGATAACACATCCAAATGTCATGGTAATAATAGGATAAACAGGTTGAACTAATATCCAAAACAGCATGTCATCTGAGTTTTCGATATTTACACTTGATGCCACTTAAATGAGCAGGATGTGGTGAAGAAGAGCACAAGATATATGAAGCTTTCATAGATCTCTCACATTTGTCATGTCATGGTGCCTTTGTGTATGTCATCCAGCAGTTCTTGCTTTTGTTTATGTCCGGCAGCTTCATCACCTTTGCCAAACATGCCTTGAAGTATGCTAATCCACTTGGGTTTTTTTCTTTTTAAATTTATTTTGCTAGATAAAAATCCATCCCATCCATCTCTCTTGACTTGCACAGTCTTTCTGTATGTTTCCTTTGCCACTCACCTTACCTGCAGTATTACAGCTCTAATCGTAAAAAGAGCAGGTTCCTAGAGAAAATGTGTGGACTGGGGTTCAGCACCTCCAAACAGGATCATAGGCCCTATGTAAAGTTGTAATCCCACACAAATGATGTCCATGTACACAAAAACCAGGTGCACACCTGCAACACCTGCATGGCTTAAATGATGGGTGGGAGTGTAACAGTGCAAAGTCAACACACAATAGGGGAAGAGGTGTGAGCCTGTGAGGACACTGAATTTCCCTGGAGAACCATGATTACAGTACCAGTCCTATGAAATTTCAAGGTAAAAAATGCTCAGTAGCCTTCAAAGAGTTTCAGTGATATTTCAAGCTGCTTGTGTATCAGCTTGGCTTGACATGGTTCACTCAAAATGAACCCAAGCCTAGATGAACATTCTAGGGTTGTGATCAAGGATGTTAGAAAAATAACATTTTTGCTAAGCTTAACTCTATGATATCTATTTCCAAAATATTCCTGCTGCTCATTGAGAAAAGAAATCACTGCTTTGATTTGCATCTTCTTATGATCAAGATCACACACTTTACAGACCCTTATTCTGACTGGATGCTTGAGACTTTTCATGTTGTCACTTATACCTGTGTTGTAACCCATTTTGGGGGTTTGAAGCCTACTCAGTTGGCACAGTGACTTTGACACACAAATGTTTTCAAAAGCAGCAGCCAGTGTCATGACAACACTTGTAGGTTCAGGATCTCAGTTGAAAACTGCACTGTAGATCCAGGAAAGACTGTAATGACATTTAGGATTCATCTATAACCTCACTGACATAAGAAATACCTTTGCCACAGGAATCCATAGGGATCATTCTGCAGTTCCAGGTGGACAAGAGTTGTAGTTCCTCTTTGATACACACAACAGTGTGGCCATACCACCACCCATGTGTAACCCAGACATAAATCCCCAGACCAAGTCTAGATATGCAAGAAAGAGCAGGGAGAGTTCTGTAGGATAGAGGAGACGGTGCCAGGGACCCAGCATTCACACTGTGCACATCTTAAGGGACTTCTTGCAGAGGATCTCCAGTATGGTCTGCTGGAGCCTAGCAGATGGAATGTGCTAGACGTGCACATTTTCTGGGTTAGTGTCAACCAAGAGTAATGTAGATCAGGTTCTGCAAACCTCCTATGGGATGCGAACCAAAGCATGAACAGAAAGACTCAGTTCAAAATCAGGTTCCTGAGCTTATACCCTGAGATTAGCTCAGTTGGTTAGAGCATGGTGGTAATAACACCGAGGTTATGGGTTAGATCCCTGTAGGGGCCATCCACTAAAGAGTTGAACTTGATGATCCTTGTTGGCCCCTTTCAGCTCAGAATATTCTGTGATTCCATATGGAAACACCAACACAAAAATAACTGAATCTTAGACTGTGTCTTTGTGTGGGAGGCCAGTGTGCAGAGTACTGTGTATTTCCACAACATTTTATCCTTTTGCCCTTCAGAATATATTGGCAGCATTCACACTGTCTCCTGGGAACAGTGCTTTGCCTGTGTTTGCACCTGAATAATAGCTAGGAGTTACTTAGGAGAACGGCATTTTAACATGAGCCAAAAGCATGCCAAGACCCATTCTGAAAATTGAACATTTAAACAATGTGGATGACAGAGCCCAAGGACCTCAAATATGCTGCTTGGCAGGATTAGTGCTGGTAAAGATGTAGTCCTGGTTTCACAGTGTCCCCCTCAGGATGCTCCAAAACCAGGTTGCAGGACTGATGTCCTGATCCAAGTCTCATAGCAGAGCCATGAACAAACTTGGGTTTGTTGGGATGAATGTTACTTTCCTCATTTTGTTGAGCTATGCAGCACCAAGAGTATTTGGCCTTTAGTAACAAAAACATAACTAAGGTAAAATTTTAACTGTGATCTGTACTGAACTGCTTTGAGTTAAAAATGCCTGAAGTCTGTATTGCTATTTTAGAGATACTGTCAGACACAATAGCCTGATCACCTTTAACCAAGAGCAATCAGTTCTCAGAGTGAATTGACAAAGTTTTTGCTTTCTTTATCTTCCCAAGCAGCAGTGACTTCATCAGAATAACTGATGTTAAGAAATACTAGAAAGTACATCTGTAGGGAAAATACCACTTTTTCATAGTGGAAAGGACTGAAACACCAGTCCAGCTGCCCTTACGGTAACAACAGACATTTGTCCAGTGTACAGCTGCACATCTCATCTCCTCCCAAATTTTTGTTGACTTCTATCCACCTGCACTCAGGACAGAATGGTTAATTCAGTAAATTCCTGCTGCCCTTCCATTTTCAGGCCTCAGACCTATAAAAGCAGAAGGAAGAAAACACACAGCCTCTACCTGCAATACCAGAAAATGACCTTGAGGTCCTTCCCCCAGTATGCTTAAAAGTGGGGGCTTTGAGGGCAAAAGATAAAAAGTCTGGATTCAGCTGAATATGAATGTATTATTATATCTTTGTAACGGGGCATGCTGAAACCACGATGGCACCTCCTGATCTTTGCCATTATCTCAGCTGTCCACGTGAAATAAATGAAAGAAGCTGCTTTGCAGAGCAGTCTGCCTGAGTGGCATATTCTTGCTCTAGACACTGCTGTGCTTGGAGGAAAAAATAATTTCCACACAGAAGTCACATATCCATAAAATGCGAAATGAAAAAAGTGTGGCACAAAGTTGCTTCAGTGTTTTAATTTTCAAGTTCTGTAAATAACACAGGAAGAAGTTCCATGTACTGCATTGGACTGATAGATAAAGTTGGAGCTGTTTCAGAAGATGACGGATGGACTCCATTCCTAGGTACACTAGGCTAGGACAGAAGAGATATGAGTTCTGACAGCCCTGCCAAAGATTTCTGTCATGATGTCAGACGTTCTTGTTAATCTCTTGCTACCTCAGCTCCCCGTCTCCAATCCTGCTGATGGATTTCTCTCTTCCTTTATGCTGTGAGCAGTGTATCGTGTATTTGTACAGCAGCTGGTGCAGTGGACCAAGCCTGGACTGGGAGACCTGGGGCTGAGGGTGCATCAGAGGAAACCAGCACAGAACACAGGCAAAGTACAAATATCTACCTAAATTGCATGTATACAGTCCAAGGTACTATTTTGACCTGTTTTAAGTTAGACATATTTTTAACGAGAATCCTGCACTATTTAGCCATCTTAGCTGTCCACCTTAGCTGTCCTCTTAATCCAGGGCACACATTCCTGTCCAGTTATTAAATCTTTGTCGGAAGAAGAGTGCCTTGTGTTTCATTTGTACTGACACTGCACTGGAACCTCACCTTCTCCTCATGCCAGAGGGGATTTCAAGGCAGATGCTACCAGAACACATTGATTTCCTCTAAATAAAACATTTAGTACCCCTGCAGAGCAAGTGGCTTTTTAAGCCACTGGGATATGGTGAAGTCTTTAGCAGTTCCATGCTCAATGAGTCTCCAGGGATATATTGTCAGAAGGGCCAGATGGGACAGGTGTGTGATGAGCTCGTATATTTTCCCGTTTCTTTTGGGTTCCTTTATTTTCACAAAAGACTAGGTCATGCCCTGCATTGCTCTTCCCTCTTTGTTATTAATTTCCACAATTTCTATCACCAGGGAAGCCTTAGTTCTCAGTTCCCAAAATTGGAAAAGAGCACATAAATTACTTCTACCACCCACCCTGGTGTTTTCCAGATTAAAATGACTGTTGCTGCAACTGTTGCCATCAAGCATAGCCAGAACAGCTGTTAGAGCCAATAAAACACAGGCACAGGCAAAAAAATAAAAGCCAAAGCCAGACCAGAAGAAAAAGACCAGGCCAAGTGACAGAGAAAGCTGAGCATCTTGCAGCCTACCCCATGCTCAGGCTGAAGCTCAACAGAAGCAAAAGTTGATGGTCCCTGTCCTCAGTGGGGACTCCTCTCCATCCAGCAGCCACTGGAGCCCCTGGGTGCCAGGGACTCCCCACTCTTCCCTGTGGACGATAATTATCATATTTACATAATTATCATATTTACATAATAATTATCGTATTTCCTCTTTTAGAGGAAAAGCATGACTTTGTGAGGTCTGCAGAGGGTAGTAAGGGATGAAGGTCCCTGGCAATGATGTGCTGGAAAGGTGACAGATACTGTCAGGTTTTACAGCACCTATTAAATCTCCTGGAGAAGAGGTCCATGGTCCATGGGCTGATGAACAGCAGATTGGTCATCATGTTAGGGTTATGGTAGGATCACTGTTGTCTGCATTTAGCATTCCAGCAGAGGTTCAGCACGGAAGCATTGCCAATTGCCAGCTACTTGTTTCTTTGTCTGCTCTTTCATTTCCATACTCAGAAGAACCCTGGCATTTCCCTCCCACTCCTCATTTCCTTGTTAGAGCCTAGGGACTCCAGTTACCAACCTATTTCTGAACCTTGTTTTCTAGTTGTCTTGTATCAATTTTTGCCTATTTTAGGGTGAAAACTCTCCAGTCCTTCTCTAATCCCTGATTTTATAGTGCAGTGAATGCCTTAGTCCCAACTCATACTTCCAGTTATTGCTGGAGTAGGCATAGTAATTAATGAAAAGTTTATAACTGAAAACAAAATAGTTTTTGTTGCTACATAAAAACTTTTCACTCCATAAAAGGCAAGGGCTGAAAATGCCAGTATATGCGGTGACTGTAACAGCTTTTTATCTGTATGCATGAGTACTAGTCTGGCCTTTTTCTTATTTTTCTAATCTACATAGCATGGGCATTTTTACACTGTCTGTAAATTATGGATTTTCTTTCCAGATATCAGCACATCCTGCCAGGGTATGAGGCAGTTAGCAATTACAGTAATTTACCTTCAGATTTAGCAAGGCTTTATGTTTGTGGGAATAAATGAATTTTTGATAGAGTAGCTAAAAAAAAAAAAGTAAAGAAAAAAATCAATCAGGTTGACTTAAGAGATTCCTTTCTTTTGTCCTCCTCCTTTCAAAATGATATAATGTATTTTGGATGAAATAAATGTCTCAGTTAAATCTAAAGAAAGTTTGTTGTTCATTCTCAAGTATTTATTCCTAAAGTTGAATTAGGTTGCTTTTGGGGTTTTTTGCAACTTAAACTTATAAAGACATAATTCAAAACAGGAACTCAGCTTAATTTCAAAAATATTCCTTTAAATCCACTTTATTTTCTCCATTCTCATAAGTTAAACTATTTCCTTAATTGAACCTGAATTAGCATACCTTGATGCTTGCTTTGGGGAACAAATAGCTATCAATCACAAAAATGTTGTCATACTCTGCCCATGATTGGAAGGGGTGTAGAGTGAGGCAGGTTTGAGTGGGCAGGTCTGTCACAGCCCATGCATGGGCTGTGCTGGAGCTCTGCATGGCCAGGGACAGTCCAGCACCTGCCGTGACAAAGCTGCACCTCTGAGTGTGTGTGCTCCTTTATATCCCCAGCTGTGGCATCTTGCCATACAGCACAAAAGGAAATGGGAGCGAGTAAGAGATTTTAAAAGGATTTTGACATTTCTAATCACAATCCCTCTTGTAGCCTGCTCCTTTCACATCCAGCGAGGCTGTAGCAGGAGAGGAAAACTGAGGCACGCTGGAAGGTCTGCCCCAAAAAAGACATAAAGCCAAGCTATTTCGTCTTTAAATCCTTGGACCTGACTGCCCTAAAAGTGAGTTCCTGCCCTTCTCTGCTAACCTTTTCCACGTAGAGTTATTCCCTCTAAATCCCTGCACCACATGCTAGGACCTTTACATCTGTCCTAGCCCTATCAAATCCCTTCTCTTCTGGCATTGCTGTGTCCTAACTTTTCCCCCCCAAAATGAGAATAAACAATAGAAACAGGCACAAAAAGAAGAGATCAAGAAAAAGATAGAAGAGGGGTATGAATTTTCTATCTGCTGAAGGAGTACATCCCAGTGGAAAAATAATAACAACTGCACAATTAACAGAGAAGAGATTCCTAGTTTGAAAGCTCACCATGCATGTGTTACAGAGCCTTAATGATGACATTTATCACACCACAGTCTTCGAAGAAGGTAAGTCCAGAAAATAAAACAATATATTTTGAAGGCAGCTAATCACATTAATTAATTATTAAACAATGTTCATGGACTATATAAAACCAGCACGGTTTCTGGCAATGTCAGGTTTATTAGAAAGCTCTTCCCATTGCTGAACAGTAGGAGTGGGGCACTGTGACATTAACCAGTAACTGTGGTGAGCAATAACCTCTTTTACGGAGCTGTGGGTGTGCATGATTAAAAAATAAATAGGGGATCCATTTTCCAACCCCTTCTAAGACAAAGATAAAAAGGGAAATATTGGCGAATGCAGGGAAAAGTTATTTCTTTTTCTTCTAGGCCAGCTAATTTTAATTTAGGCTTTTGTAAACCACAAGCACAGAAAGATATATCCTTTAGATAATGTACCAAGAGGGAGAAACAAAGACTGAAATAGATTTCAAAATGACAAAGAATGTACTGTGCCCTCAATACAGGTAAGAGAGAACTATTAGGAGAGGGAAAGTAAGTGTTCATGGGACCAGACTGAATGTCTTCACTGGGACTGATCAGGTTATTTCAGCAGAACGGATTTTCCATTAGTAAATGTGATTACTTCTGTATTGATATACTCTGTGGAAATATACAGAATTTGATTATGGTTTTGTGGTGAAAAACAAGAAAATGTTACTATTTTCTTTAAAAGTTTGTTTTGTTACAGTGAAAATACATCAGATCTTGCTTCAACTTTCATACTGTATTAATCTCATTCTTGAGAATGAGATTATATCTATATATTTAATATTATA
>VZRF01011463.1:14507-153227 GCA_013396875.1 Vireo altiloquus
AATTAGTATTGTACAGTATGTTTACCTTCTTACATGAGGATGCTGTAAAAAATTAAAATTGTAACTAATTGAACTTAAGTGTGCTGGCTACTTTATTTCATGAGACAGTCCAATATTTTATATTATGATTTTTTTGTCAGCAAAAAATCAAGCAAGGTCTAAAGTTTCCTGTTGGAAGCAAGTCTGTAATTTAGACTTGCAGGTTCGAGGAAACATATACTAGATTAAGCCATATTCCTAGCAAAAGATTGCCTAAATCAATAATAGTTTAGTAAACTCCTTAGACATATTTAGTCATTAAAATCCTGGCTAAGGGAGGCTGCTGCCTGAAGTCATACAGCACCATCCTTGTTCTCCCCAGGGAAAAGAAAAAAAAGAAAAAAAAAATAAAAAAAGAGAAAAAATCTGCTGGTGGTGATGGCTGTACCTGGTGGACAGAAGAGGCTCCACACTGGTTGTTTCCCCCAGCAAACCAGCAGGGACCTGGCTGGACTCCCAGTCCTGCCTGCCCTGGAGGCACAACCACCCCCGTGACCCTGCTGCCTGTTTGCTCCCACACCTGCACAGAATATCCACACACACCACCTGGGAAAAAACCTCTGCTTCACTTTCTGTCCTTCCGAGGTACACGGTGGGGTTGGGCTACTGCTTTACGTCCACGTTGGCTCAGAACTGGAGGCATGAAAATGGGAACATGCAGGGGCTGCGCTTGAAACTCTGGGACTCAGAGCCAGGCTTTGAAAGGATTAAATGGCTAATTCTCACCAAAACCAGTGGGAATTTGGAATAAAAACACTTTTTAAAATGTCAGCCTTCTTTTAGCCGGCATCAAAATAACATCTTCAGACTTAAAAAATTACTTGCCTAGTTAAGTAAGCTTCCACTGGAATTTTCTCAGACCTCTGCTTGCATTGTTGTTGAAGATAGCTGAAATGTAAACAACCACCTGGAAATTCACTCAGGGTGGTAGCTGCTATTTTTGCTCCTAATGATACAGTTGCTGAAAATCACCCGCAGCTGTAGTTCTCTAATGTCAGCTTACCCCTTACCAGAGTGAAAATGCACTGACAGATCTCTTTACCCGCCCAGTACAAAGCTGTGACATTTGCAGGTGCATCATGGCCTGGCATCCCAAGGTTCATCCAAGAGTCTTTGTGGCCTTTAGAGATCGTCTGGGCTGCTGGATGGGAGCACAGCACCTCAGGTACTACACACCCGTGCTCAGGCAACAGCATCTCATCTCACATCTATGCTAACAGCAGTGCCTTCTCTGCACCTGGCTTACCTGGAGCCTGCCATCAAAACATGGCCTCATTTTTCTGAATTGAGCCACCTGAGTTTCTTGTTGCTTACTGGACGAAGAAGGTCCTACAAATAATTGATGAGACTGTGAACAATTAAAAGGCGTAACTTTGACTGCTGGTCAGTGGGCAAATGCTTCTCTTCTTGGTCTTCTCTGAGCTGTAAGTATGACTTCTGTGAAGGAAAACTTGTGTTGAAGTGCAAGCACAAGACACCTCTGGCATCAGGGACAGCAGCTGCAGCTAACTGTGAGTGCTCTACTACTAGTAGTACTCACAGCTATTAGTGTTAGCTACCAACACACCTCTGTGTGTAGATGGCTAAATGTAGGTGTCTGGATCTGGAGTGGAAGCCACCTCTACATCCTAGACACCTCTCAAGGAATCTGGTTGCCTAAAGGAGGCTTCTAGCAACTTTTGGTACGTGGTAGAGTATCTCTCTTGGCCTGCAGCTGTCATTCCAGAAAGGTGTGCCACTTGCCTGTAGTAAGTTGCCGTAGCTGACAGTCCCATGAGGATGTCTTTTATCATCCAAAATCTGTATTTAAGCAGCTAAAGCCCTTGCCAAACTACATGAACTGAACCCCAAACCGAGTAACTGTACCAGGATAGAGAATATTGGTTCAGTCCCTCTCCTATTGACATCAATAACATCACACACTTTTTTTTTTTAAAAAAATTCATTTGTTTTTGCATGTTCCATTTATTTGCTTAAAATAAATGCAGATAAATACAGAATAACACCTTCTACATAAAATATAAGATATATTATCTCCATCAGAGGCTAGAATTTTTATTTTAAAATACTTTCACTTAGGGTATTTGTCACTTCTTTTAAGGTCTAGTTTGATTTTAGTTTAAGTGACATTTAATCATTGTATTATTGAATCAAATTCATCCGTACTAACTCAAAAGCACTACCAGTCTTTTCCAATAGAAATCTACCTACTTTATTTTCTCTTACAGTGTTTAATTTAACCCATTACAAATATCTGCCTGTAATTTCCTAAAAAATATACTGCAGTTTGTTTACACTAAGAAAAGAAAGCAAAAAACCCTAGATTCATAATACAGGAGACAGATGCTTTCTTTTTGTTTCTTATTTTTTTTCTTTTCTAAAGAATCATAAAATAATTCCCAACAAACCTGCTGAAGAGAAGGAATTAAATGGATAGATGTCCTGGTTTGACAGTCACCCCAAGACAAGAGAGTTCAGTAAAAGCATCTTTGAAATGTAGTAGGGCTGTGTTATTACACAGTACTCCTGCTTACAGCACATTTTCTCTTTATTGTAAGGCAGAGTTCAGGCGGCATACATATCCTCTTGAGCCAGACACTGCTCCTCTTCCATTTAACTCTTCTTTATATGTGACAGCATTTTACCTGGCAGCAGGATTATTATTGAGACATTTTCTCTGTGATTTGAAGGATTTGTTTATTCGAGGTTTTTAAAGACTGCTCCAATTTTTATCTCCTCTCCTTGCAGTGACAGAGATCAAATATAAGTGAAATTACCTCTGTGTTGTATAGAGTTGCATCTCCTCTTGTGATTCTATAGATGCAGGTGTAGATGTGCCTGCCATAGCTACCAGTAGAGTGTCTGCAACAGGATGGATTTGCAAGGTACTCGTGTCTCAGAGATCCAGTCCTCGTCCACAGGGAGGAAGTCCTAAGCTGGCAAAGACTAAACCTGCTTGGGAAAAACCATGCCTTTTCAGGGTTTTACGCTAAGTGGCCCATGAGGATAGTGAGGGCATTAAACCAAACAGCACACGAGCGCAGCTGTGAGTCCAGACTCACAGTAACCATCAGCACAGCCCTGGTGGAGCTCTGGGCCATGCCAGCATTCCCGCTCTCACCCTCGGGCTGCCCCCAAAAGTTCTTGGGGAGAAACAAGCTGAGTCGCAGGCATAGGAGCTTTGAGCTGTGCCATGCCATTCCTCAGCAAGACAAGAAAATAGTCCTTCTCCTATTTTACTTACTGATATGAACATCACCTTAGCAACGAATCAATTTTCTGCAAAGATTGAGCAAAGCCTCTGAGAAATTTCTTCATCCCGATGAGTTCCTGGTCATAGCTTCTGGAGGGATTTTTTTCACATTGCTACACAACTGGCCTAAAGGCTGTGTTAGATTGAGACCTAAACAAATATTGAGACCAAAACTGGGGTTAACCTTTCTAAGCAGAAATAACCATCATGGTTTCTTAAAAAACTCTGGTTTTTATTCCTTACCGCAACATAAAAGAATATTTCTTATATCTTTTTCCCCCATTCCTGATAATGTCAGATGTTTTAACAAAGCAGCCTTCTCCTCTGCTCAGAGCAGCTTTTCATAAACTTCTATTCTTCATTTTTCTTTTCAGATGAAAGTTGTAGCTTTATCAAAATTCGAAGGGTCTAGTCAAGGTGTACTCACCTCAGGTGTGAACCAGGCTGTACAATTCCATGATCCCTGGAATTTTCTTTTATTTTATGACATGTAAAAAGCCTAAACATGATCAGTCACAGTCCTGGCAATTAAAACAGCAGACAGATGTCCGTGTTGAGAGACAAACACAAGATAAGGAACTACCTGGTTTTTTTTATATTAGGTTATCAATTTGGGACTCCTCTACCTTGAGACTAATCAAGTTTTAGCTCATCCCTGAGCATTTATTTCCTGTTCTTCAAGCTCAATGAAAGAGTCTCAGACAGGACAAACCAAAATTACCATTAGTGTTTTAGCAAGTCTACTTTAGTAAGGGATAAATGTTAATTTAAAAGTGCTTAGGAGTGGATTTAAGAAAATACTTGCTTTACTTAACTTAGTCCTACCCTGACCTGTGTGGCTTAATCCAATGGTATTTTACATGAATCACTCCCCCTGGCATCAGAACCATCCCTCTTGCCTGTGCTGTTCTACTTCATGCCCTCCACCTGTTCTGGGAGGCTCCACACATGGAGATTTGTTTCCCAATTTTTGATTCCAATTGTGTTTTCCAATTACTGCAACCTCTGGGAAACCTTTATTCTGTCTAACCCCCTCCATAGCACTTTCCTCTTTAAACTCTTCTCTTAAAGCTTTCCTGTACACTTCAGCTTCTGATTAATGCTAAGAACCATGTCTGTTCTTTGTATTTCCCCATCATTTGCAGCTAGTCTGTGATAATACATTCCTGGCACTTTTGCTTCTTTTAAAATCCAACTTTTTGTTCCTTCATCTCCGTCTCTGTCTTTGCATATTTTCCTTGTCTAACAGCAAAAGTGCCTTTGTTGCCCACTCATTTCTCATCTTTGTCCTACTAAATTCTGTATTTTCACATCACTCATAAAGTGATCTGAAGTAAAAAATAAATTATTTTTCTAGATGGAAGGTTTTTTCTAAGCTCTACACTGGTTGCTTCCTGTGCTTGATGTTATTTTCTAGCCTTGGGAAACTCTATATAAGCAGGAAAAAGCATACCAAAGGGGAAAAAAATAGGCTTTTATGACCAGAATTGATGGTGCACAGTAAAGAGGAAGGCAGTAACCTCATTACTTGCCATCTCTGTACAGCTTTTGCATGGGGTGAGAAGGTTCTGGGAAGCTTCAACCCAAATTCTGTTCCTGTTGCTATGTTTCTCTATAGCAGCATCAGCCATAACTAGATGCCACTGTGCTACTGAAGCGGCACAAAGCAAAAGATTCAGAAAGCTGAGAAATATTCCCTTTTAAATTCTCTGTATTCAAAACTGTAGTTGTTGTAAAAACTCTAATAAAAGAGGAACTCTTCTTATAAGCCTTCCAAGATCCCCAGATTGGGTTCCTGGAGGTGCAGTGGCAAGCTGTGCATAAAGTGGCCACACCCAGCCCTGCTTATCTGCTTGCAGAAATGACCAGATGTGCTGGCAATTACACAGTTACATCAGGAGTCTTACCAGCACATACCTTTCCACACAGCTTTCAACTAGATGCCCTCTGGACCAAAAAAAAGGAAAATCCCAAATATTGTGATGATGGCATACCTTTTAATGGTATATATTAGGATGAGATCACACTGACTTTTGACCGACCATTAATTCATTGGCACAGATTGACTTGTATTTGGAATTAGTATTAAAATGTATCAGCAAAACTATGACTTGTATCTGGGGTTTGTGTGAAATTAATGAATTTGAGAAACAGAGAACTTGACAGCATGAGGCTGTCTTTTACATTGGGAAAAAGACATATCCTGTGGCTTGGGCTCTGTGTTAATCCTCAAAAAGTCACATCCCAGAAGTCTGCAAAGGTTTTTGTATTAATCCGAGTTATTTCATTGGACAAATGAGCAACTTCAGGAGCTCTAATCATTGTTGGTGCACATCATGGTATGAAACAGGAAATTGGAGCACCCTATGCCTTCAAAAGTTGAAGAGTTACGCACAGAGCATGCATTATTCATAGAACATAAAATTCACATTACCAGAACAAGAGAAAGTTATTTTCTTTGGCACAGTGAAATAAGGCTGCCTGAAAAATATGCAGTGGTATGTCACTTGGGTAGAGCCCCGAGTTAAAAAGCATTCCCCACCTGTCAGGACCCGCATTTCACTCTCCTGCTGCTGGAATGAGCAGGGATTTGTTTTCAGTAAAGACTTCTGGTTCATCCACCGCAGCAAAATTTGCTTAATTTTGTACTCGTGTCCTGTAATTACTGAAGTGAAAGAGATGGCAGTGGTATACCATAAACCTTTCTTTGGTATGTATTTGTACTGAAAAACAGCAGTGTAAAAAATTAAAAATCCTTTGAAAATAAAACCTCAGAAGAATAAAATATTAGGTGAGGAAAAAGCTTTCAAAGAACAGAATTCAGGTACATTTTAAATCAGATCTATTACTTTGGCATTCACATTAAGGTAGAAAAGTTTAAATTAAGATGTCCTTGAGTATATCTTGGATTTTTGACTAATATGTCTCTGAAGATCCCAATGTTGTACATCTAGGGTATTGAAATTTGTACTATGAGCCATTAAAATAAGGTGGGATTCATTTGAACTAACTTGATTAAATTAGGTACCTATCTGAAATCAAACATTTAGTTTCTTTCTGCAGTCAAGGGGAAAAGAGAGGCATTGCCAAAGAACGGTTCATCTTTCCATATCATATTTTCTGTCCCAGGAAGGGATGAGCAACTCTTCAAATATGCCTCTGGCATATAGACTATGTCTGGGTTTAGATGTCTAGCTCACATTTAAAGTTAAATTTGCACAGACTGAAGCAAAATTAGTTGAACCCCTCCCAAAGGCATGACAGTGTGAAATAAAAGGTTAGGTTAAATCCAGTCTCGTTTCTCTGCTGGTTTGCTCAGTCAAGGTAGGCAAGTAATTTCATATGTTCATGTTTCTTTTCCTGCTTCCTTATTTCATTTAACTAAATAGCTAATACAACAGGGTTCCTGGCTTCTGTCTGTGCTGTCTAGACACTGTTATAATAACAGTGCTATTATAATGGTGTTTAAAATAAGTGCTACAATAATGGTGTGTTAAAAAGTCTGGATAAGGCTGGCCATCAGGAATACTGTGTTGCTTAGCCATTTATTTATGTCGCATTTTACTTGGAGGTGATTTGCAACATATGCACTGGCCACACCAGCTTCTGTTTCTTCATTACTGTGCAGCTTTTTATGACCAAATGCAATATCTAAATATGCTTGTACAACATATGAGGAAGGTCAGAAAGAGCGGGACATGTCTCAGTCAGACAAACTAAATGTTGAAACGTAGATATTTTGTCATAGGTCACAAATACTAAACAAAACAGAAACAAAGCAACAACAACCAAAAAAAAAAAAAACCAGAAAAATTATGATGGTGGGCTTGCACAGCTTCATAATAGTTTTTTCTGCAATATGTTTGTCCTGAGTCCTGCTCTTGAGCAACAACAGTTAATGGAAGTCCTGTGTCTCTGTTAGTGGAATTATATGAATAATGCAACATGATATTCATTTGCTTTTTTCATCCCACCATTCTTCCACTAAGCCAGCTGCCAGCTTTAACTGTCATTTCCAAAGACCTAAGGATCAGGGGGGATTATATACTCAGGCTTTCCTGATTAATAACTGTGTGAATCAATAAGGGGTAAGCCATTTAGCATAATATACCTATGAAATACTACGTTCCCAAGCTCAATTTTTAGTTCCTGTTTCTTATGCATTTTGATATAGATGTTTCTGTTAAAGCAGAATAAACTGTCATGGCTGGGGAGTAGATAGGTTTCTTGTGTTACACTTCCTTCTTGCTCTGACAAAATACATATATCCTCCAGGAATAAGAAGCTTTTAAAGTGTTATTTACAAGACTTTATTTTTTGAGATTGCGATCAGATTTTTGAATGATGTTATAAAGAGGGTGATTCATTAACAAAGAATTAAATGCTACACTTTTCATTTTTTCGGTCGGTGAAATTTCTTTGGATCTTTTCAGCACCAAGTTGAACTGCATATTTTAAGATTAAAAATAAATCAGAAAGCAGCAATTTTGAAAACAGGAAGCAGTTCTCCACAGGTATCTGGAGAATGGAAATCTTCTTCTCCTACTTCTCTGATGCCTGTCCTAGCTCCGTTCTCACATCTAAACAGCTAAGAAATGGGAAACGATAGCAGGGTGAAACAGATTCACCAAAGGACTTGAAACAGTTATCCTGAATAAATCACAATTGTACAATGGCTTGGTTTGGAAGGGACCTTAAAGACCATCTAGTTCCAACCCCCCACCATGAGGAGGGGTGGCACCTTGATGATTGCTGTGACAGACTGACCCTTCCTGCCCCTGAGCTCTCTGGTTTCGGGGTGGCAGTGACATCTCTCCAGCCTGCACAGCAAACACACTTGAAATTACTGCTGCTCAGGCAGACAGAGTAAGCAAAGATGCTGCCATGGTCCTCATCAAAGCCTCAGATTGATATCACCTTTTCCCAGAGTTTATGGGATGCCTAAAGGCAAGAGAACTGCAAGAAAAGCAAGTGCTTTTGACAAGACCAAGGACTGGTCAGCTCTGCTGTGATTTTCTCTCTTCTCACCTCTTTTTTCCCTTTCTTGTCACTTTACCGTTTAGCATCTTTGTACTCTGGGGCTCAGTGATTTAATGTACCATCACTAATGGCAATTCAGACCTCATATTTCAGAAGTTACACCACAATTCTACAATTGTACTTATGAAATGGGCAGGGGAAAAAAAAAGCAAAGGTTACTAACCAGACATGTCTTTAGAAATATTGTTTCTAATTGGAGACCAGCATTAATGACCTAAATGGGACAATGAAAAAAGAAAAGGCAGCATTTGGAAGAACCAGTTCAGTAATGAACTGTCAAGGCCTACTCTCTTCCCACCTAATTGAAATGCTGTTTCTCCTGCCTTTTTTATTGAGTTGCCTTTGGCTTTCAAAATACTTCCCATAGACAGATTGACATGTGGATTTTATATTAACTTCTGCATTTGCTGCACATCACTTTTATAGCATTGTTTAGGTATTGAGTGGGTTTTTCCCCTTTTTTTCTCCTAAAGAAAGGAAAGAACATTTTGACCTTATTAATACAGCGAAAACACAAATTTTCTGGCAATTTTCAGGCCCACATATCTTGGCCCACACAAATCTATTTGCATACAAGCACAGACTAGACATAATCAGGGAACTGGTTGTTTTTTTCCATCTATTATGGTGGTTTCACTAGCTGATGACATTAACAGATGGATTATTTTGTTTTGCATCCCATTTTCAAGTATTTTCTGTGTTTATATCTTCATATGTTTTTAAGTTTCTAAGTGGCAATTTAAGGATTGCTGTTCTATGCCCATAAAAATAAAGTTTTGATACCAAGGAAGAACTCACTCAAATTCCTTATACTAAATGCTGCTACTTACCAGCATTTCTGTTTCATCGACAAAAATTATAATTGCTTCTCTCGTGAGAAATGAAAAAGAAATTTGTTTACCCGGCCACAGTTTTGACCTTAGGATTATTTGTGATGAGAGAAATCACTCTTTTTTCTGGTTTCTTCAGTCTTTTTTCTGGTTTCTTCAGCAGAGTCACCTGACAAGGATTTGTACAAAAATAAAATAACCCATGTTCTCATCTCCTAAAGCAACCACATTACCTTAGATCTACAGGATGGTTTGACAGGGAAGAGAAGCTCTCTCTGTGCAGGGCTGCAGCCTCTTCTGCAGGTGTCCCCTCACTCCTTCCTGCAGCTGCCTCACGGGGCCCAGGGCAGAGATTTCTCCAAAGAGGGAAGATTTAGAACTTCCTTGGCTTTTGTAACAAACACTCTGCATATCTGTGAAAGGTGTCACTCCCAGCAAAGCCAGCTGAGGTTCTACTGCAGATATCAGCCAGGTTTCCTTGCTCCATAGTTTTCTATATGTAGGCTGCTGAAATCAGTATGAAATCAAACCATGGGCTGGGATTGGGGTTTATCCAGCTTAGAAAAGTTCTGGTGTGTGACACTGGGTTGATGTTTCCTCCCTACATAAAAGCTGGGGTGATGAAGAGGAAGAGAAGTGTCACTGGCCTGAGTCTTAACCCAGGGTGGAATCAAGACCAAGGGTGTGAACTGTCCTGAGATTAATATTTCTGTTCTATCCTAAGATCAATATTTGTGAAAATAAAGTCTTTTCTACAAATATGGATGTCACACTTCCATTGGAAGGAAACAGTGGATTCAATGGTGAAATAATTTACCCAAAATAATAAATAAAATAGATAATAATAATTGTAATAAAAAAAAATAAAAGAAAAAAGTTTGCCACATACAAAGCAAATAATAACAGTATAAGCAAATCAAGAGTCCATCCTGGAACTGACTAAATGAAGCTGGCTGAATTAATCCAGGACAGAATCCACCCTGCATTAATTACCATTATAACTGATCCTTTTTCTAGAGTTTTGACATTCATTTTGTTGCACAATATGATTTGCTGTGTATTTTGTATTTACTTATAGACACTCAACTACAAGACTGAGAACTACTAACACCACAGGTTTAGCAAAGTTTAGTGCTGTTTCTGCCTGTATCATAATTATTTTTTATGTTTCATTAAGTTTTTATGTGATTTTAGATGTTCTCACAAATCATTTACTTCATATATGTTAATGTTTTATTTGCATTTCTTTGTGATCCCTGTACAGCTAACTGCCAATTATTACGGAATCAGATATTAATTCTATCATAAACTATGATATTTATTGCATATAGTTTAGAATAAATAATAGATTATTCACATTTAAATGACTAATTTCTCCTTCTATCATATTGTCCATGGACACATAGAAAAATGCTCTAAAGATCCCAATCTAAGTGATTCTTAGCTGTCCCCATGTGAACACATAAACAAAGAAGCTCAGAGATATAAAGTGACTTGCTTTTAGATACTAATTTTAACGACCTAATTCAAAACCCTATTGAGTCTACCCACTGCCTCCAATAGGGATTGAATCAGTCCCCAGAAGTCAGCAGGAAGCGGAAAGCAGACTTCGGGATCTCTGTTAGGGCCAGGCCTTCTAATTAACAATCCTGAAAATGATTCATCAAAACAAGAAGTATTTAATTTTATTTGTTGTAGAGAGAAGTAGGCTATTAACTTCCAATGTCACTTTGGATCCCAAAGGATCATTAACTGCCAAGGCTGTGAAAAGAGATCGCACTTGTAAATTCTGACTGATCGGTTTTGCTGCTGAGATTTTATGTCATTTGCTGTCCAGTACCTCATAATTTCTTTCTCTCGGCAGTTGCTGTCAATGAGTACTTGCTTCTAGCCAGAAACTGTCTCTTGGAGACTGAAAAACAGTTTTGCGTCCTGTCATCCCCCTCATTTCGGTAGTTTCACATCTGCAGTAGATGTACTGCCTGAATATAGCAAATGAATACAGATGCAGCATATAACATCCCTCATTTATCTTTACTTGCTAATGATCATTATTAGCTGAAAACTGATGGATTTGAAACCAAAGCTCCAACCCTCAGGTCATCAGTAATGATATAACTAATGATGTTTGATGACCCCTTAATATTTTTAAATGAACTACATCAGATTGTACCCATGTCAAAGTGATCCTTTGGTAGCAAAAGGGCACCAAGGGGCAATATTTTCTTGCTGAGGAGAAGTCTCGGGACTTGAGCAATGCTTTAGCTTCTCCCTTCTGCTCCCCTATTTTAAAAACAGTTATCACACAGCAGCAGAAAAGGACCTTCACCACAGTAGAGCTCGTTACAGACTCAGGAGTGCTCCATCAGACTTGGGACAGCAAAGCAGCTTCCTTCAGGAGCCACAGAAAAACTTTGGGAATACTGCATCTTTCTGCCAGCCTGCAGTTCCCTGAACATAAAGCCAAGATTTTTGGTGAATATATTGTCAAGACTCTTGACAATACTAGCATTTACTCTGTTTGGGATGTGCAGATCATTCTCAGCTCTTTTTTTCAGCATGGAAGCAGTGTCAAAGATAGATGTGTCTCTTTCCAATATGCCCATCCAAGGATTATGATAAAATTTTTTTTTGCAAGATTTAGCTCAAACTGTCATCTCCAGTTTATTTTTTCAGAAGCAAGTGTGCAGCTGCATTTCAATCCAATCACAGTAAATACTATTAGACGAACAAGATGATCTCTACTCTCTTTACAGTGCCTAACTAGTGAATAGCAATCCTAAATCCATCCATAAGTATGTGTTGCCTTCTCTAAACAGGCTTTCTGCAAAATCCTAGCAATGTAATAAGCCCTCAGCAACCAAATTACTTTATTGCTTTCTACTTCAGATGGTGTTGAAAATTATTTAAGACAGAGGAAAACACTGAAACAGAGCAGAGTACAAGAACAGCATAGAGCTTTTGAAGCAACACGGACTGCTGCAGACCTGCTCCAGATCTGTTGTATCACCATGGAGAAGTTACTTCTCTTTTTCTATTTATCACCCATCGCTGATTTATCTGCCAGACCTTGTTCATCTTCCTGGCAAAGAACAACTCCTGCCACATAAACATGCAGGCAGAGCCCAGCACAAAGGGTCCCTGCTCAACACTAAAGAAACACACTTTAATAACTGCACCTGTGTCCAAATTTGATATACAGGTTGCAGATAACTTCACAACATGTCAGCATTTTCAGAAGTCCAAGATGATCAACAATGGACTTAATATGGCAGTTTAACAACTTAATAACTGTTTGTTGTCAGCCCTCAGCCTATCCTTCATAGCAGAGATACTGAAGCAAGAGTGTAGACGTATTTCAGCACAAAGCATGGCAAGACCGAGATTAAGCCCACTTTACCCTGCAGTTATTTCAAGCTGCAGGAGTTTGTACCGAAGCAGCAGAGATTCACACATCCACCCTGCTCATCTGTATATGTCTCTAGCTCTGAGATGTGCTGGCTACACTGCAGCACACTTGAAGTCTTAGAGAGATGAGCCTAGGGTCCTGAGGTAATGGGAGACAGCATTTCTCCAGTGAAATACCTCAAAGGAATTAAGCAGTGTTCCTCTAAGAAAGTGACATAACTGACAGTCCATCTGAGGGGCCTCTACACCAATGCCCTCAGCATGGGCAACAAACAGAAGGAGTTAGAAGCCACCAGGCTGCTAGTAAGAGATGACCTAGTTGCCATTACTGAAAATTGATGGTATGAATCCATGACTGGAGTGTGGCTATCAATGGCCACAGACTATTCAGAAGGGCTGGAGAGGACAGAGGGGTGGAGGGTTTGACCTCTACACGAAGAAATTGAAAGATTGGCAAGAATTGAGAAAAAATATCCATGAATTGGTGAAAGCTGATGAGTAAGAATTAGAAACTGAGGAAGAAAAGGGAGCCTTGTGGTTGATGTCTACTACAGGCCACCTGACCAAGGTGGGCCTAATAATGAAGTCTTCTTGTTACAGCTAGAGGAGACATCATGCTTGCAGGCTCTAATCCTGCTGGGGCACTTCAATCACCCCAATATCTGCTGGGAAAGTAACACAGAGAGCTATAGGCAATCAGGAAACTCCTGGAGTGCACTGAGCATAAGTTCTTAAGCCAAGTAATGGACATATATTACCTTTAGTCACATAGAATTATCTCTGCAGACCCCAAGGTTAGCAAAGAAGGAGAGTGAGGAGGTGCTCCAGGTGCCAGAGCTGAGATTCCCCTGCAGCCCCTGGTGCAGCCCATGGTGAGGCAGCTGTGCCCCTGCAGCCCATGGAGGTCCATGGGGGAGCAGAGATCCACCTGCAGCCCCTGGAGGGACCCATGCTGAAGCAGGTGGATGCCTAAGGAGGCTGGAAATGACCTCGTGGAAAATATGCACTGGACCAGGCTCCTAGCAGGACCTGTGGCCCTGTGGAGAGAAGAGCCCATACTGGTGCAGGTTTGTGGGCAGGACTTGTGACCCCACTGGGGACTCTCACTGGAGCAGTCTCTTCCTGAAGGACTGCACTGGACAGACCCATGCTGCAGCAGTCTGTGAAGAACCACAGCCCATGGGAAGGACTCACATTGGAGAAGTTCATGGAAGACTGTCTCCTGTGCAAAGGAACCCACTTGGGAGCAGGGGAGGAGTGTGAAAAGTGTGTGGAGTCCTCCCCCTGAAGAGACAGTGTGTGATGAAGTGACCACAGCCACCATTCCCTGTCCCTCCGTGCCAATGGAGATGAGGAGGTGGAGAAAATGGCAAGTGAAGTTGAGCCCAGGAAGAAGGAAGGGGTAGGGGGAAGGTGTTTTAAGATTTTGTTTTTATTTCATATGACCCCAACTTCATCTAATTTTCCCAGGCTAAATCTATTCTGACCATGACAGTAATTGATGAGACAGTGAATCCCTGCTCATCCTGGCCCACAGGCCTTTCATTACCTGTTCTCTCCTATGTCCAGCTGAGGAGGGCTGCGATAGAGTGGCTTTGGTGGCACTTGGTGTCCATCCAGGCTCAACCCACCATAAAAATATTTTTTGCAGAAAACTTCTTGTGATTTACAGTATCTAATAACTACTTGGAAAGTAATTCAAGGTCGGAAAGGATTACAGCAACACTAAATACGGTAGCAATTATCCTCCTCTGGTCAGCAACAATTACTACATATCAGCATTTTTAAGTGACATATCATCCCCACACTTCTTCTACTGACAGATGGACACACATATACAGACTGTAGCATAAGTAACTCATATATAATAACGCATTCTTCAATCTTTCCATTAGTGGCACATGAAAAAAAGGGAAATATGCAAAAATTTACTGATACAGAGCTATGTAAAGAAACCTACATCACAGTATAGAAATAATTAAAGTAATTTTTGAAAATTTTTAGTCGTGCACACTTTTTCTCTTTCCCTCTCTTGGTTATCTTCAACACTTATTTATGTTATTGATTGGATGATCCTGTGGTATGATAAATAGAATGCATATCTACTTTTCAACACACATTTTTACATGCTCTCTATGTGTTCTTTGGCTGCTTGGTGGGCCTTCAGAGTCTTGTTTTCAGTATTTTGATTGTTTGAGAATAATGTCAAGAGTGACCTTCACAGCGATTTCCTTTGTGCCAAATCTCTTTTATTCTTAATTAAATGTTGCACTGCAATGTGTTTGAACATATTCACTGACTTGTAGAAAGGAAAAAAAAGTGTATTCAAAGAATGACCTGCCCTGAATAGATGCATAAGTGATAAAGTATTCTTATTTCCTGTAATTTATTGCTGCATATGACTGTAGCCATAGCATCAAATGGTGAGACCTCATTAGGTCCCTTAAGGTCAGTCTAAACTTATGCTCACACAGAGATATCCAAAAAAGACTGAAGTATCCAGGAAGAGCTTAAAGTGCTTGGTTCATTTTTCAAAATCTAAGTCACAGCACGTATCACGTGATTCCCCTTGACACTGACATTGGTAAAGGTGCCCAACTTACCCTCCTCATCCCTTTGGTATACAATTTTTTTGGCCTTAGTCACTTTGATTGTGGTCCATGGCAGACAAGCTAATTTAATTTAACCCTTTCCATGGAAAGTGCAGGGATGTCCCCTTCACAACCACACTCCACAAGTCAGCCTTCTCCCCTTCCCTGCTTGCAGTTGCCCTGTCCTCCTCCCCTACATCTCTTGTACAAGAAGCAACTTTAACTCAACTCACAAAAGCAATTTTGGCTCTATACTAATGAACTAAGTGACTGCACCTATTGTGACCCAGAATTGGCACAGTGCCAGTGGTGGGGGCACACAGTCGGAAGTCAAGCGGAAAGGTGGAGACAGGAGGGTGGAGTGGGAACTCCCCCATTAAGCAGCATCCAGGTCCACCACATTTCATACCAATGCACCAAGATCCATCTCATTTAACTGCAGCCACATGGGAACAGAACCAATTTTAGGCTGACTCCTTCCTTCTGTAGTCAGAAGATAAACAATGGAACTCTGCAGAATGCTTCATCTCATCTCATCTCATCTCATCTCATCTCATCTCATCTCATCTCATCTCATCTCATCCCTCTCCACTGACTACAGAGGAGACCTTAAGTTCCTAAACAGGTGTGTCCAAGTGCCAGAGGAGACACCCTAGGGTGTCATGTCCATCAAGCTCAGATAGACATTTTGGATATCCCAGAGCATCCATAATGGCACTGATTCCTAAATCTAGGCACCTATGCCACTCTCCCAACATCCCCCTTTTTGAAGTGCAGTTACTTTAAACATAAAGGGAATGACTCTTCAGTTCCCCCTTCTTTCACACAGGTGTCAACCTGTGAACCCAGGGAGTTAAAAATATTAAGAGAAGATTTCTATCTTTGTTCCAAGATCCTAGTCTACCAGAATTAGTCAAGGCGATTAGCTGATAAGGACCCTGCATGTTCCTCTCTTTTGTCTGAAGAACAAAACACTTGAGGGAGTTTTGTTCCTGTTCTGAATCCCCATTGAAAGCCATCCAGCCCCCCTAAATTCTGCTTATGCAAGAAAATCTGCCAATGGAAGTTGTGATCATTATGTTTCTGATGCTGCTTGGTGATATAAAAAATGCAATTTTTGTGTTTTCCCCAATGGCTCCCTTTGCTATGGTATCTAAATGCCTCATCACACACAGGCTCTCACATCCCAGTGTTCAAAATGTTCCAGTGGTTGTGCACTCATACTTTAGTACATAGCCATTTACCTGAATGTACTTTAGAGTGTCTCCCTTCTCTTCCCAAGCTTTCTGACCAGGATCTGCAGCCTTTTCAGTAATACCTCCCAGAACCAGGCAGAACCTCCAGTGCTTTAAACCCCCATCAATACAACTCAAAAGATTAAAAAGACAGGGATATTTTTAGCAAATATGCCTCTGGCCAAACAGCACAGTCCCTTCATACTATAACCATAGATAACTCAGAGCAAAACCATCATACAGGTTTGAGTGGTAAAAAACATAAAAACAGTAAGGGAGAAAATTGGGATAGAGATGCTTTTACTCTAATGCACATGATACTTGTTCCAAGCACTGAAGTACAAGTTTACTTCTTTGGCTAGAAAATTTTTGAACAATTTTCCCAGGTTACCTAAAAGATTCAGAAACCCTGGATTCAAGAATACTGCTGGGAGGCTTCTTTCAGTATCTCTAGATAATGCTACCTGAGTTTAAACAATGTGCCCAACTGAGGTAGGAATTGGTTTTCAAGACAAAGTATGTCCTAAAAAAATAGAGATCCCTTGTGTGTATCATTCAGTCAAGATCTTTAACCAACTTCCATCACTTAGGGTATTGTCTTAACACCCAGGCTAGTGAGTCATTCCATCTCTACTCCTGTTATTTTTTTCTTTTTTTAGCATAGTGTGTTATTGTAGCACTCAGAAAAACTCCTGCCAAACAGGGTGACTTCTGAATATTTTTATCTCTGCAGTGTCTCTTGCCTGTAGATACAGCCTGTATAAATATTTCCCTTTTGTCCTCTGCAGTGTCCCAGGAGCTTGAGCTAGATTAAATTGGAGAGAAACCAACACAAACCAAGATTACACCTGGCAATTGGGAAATCCAGAAGGAATTCCGTCACTTTACAAATATGTGCAAGTAGGAACTGGTATTCCAGTGGCAACATTCTTTTATATATACACATATATTTTCTGGGGCACTGAGATATTTGGTGTCTGTTCAGTATGAGTATTTGTATAACTTTTCAACTATCTCTACAGGATCAGCAAACTTAACTTTTAATTCCCACCCAGATGTCTGTCAGGAAGCTCAGAACTTAAAAAACCAGCGTGTCCCTGAGGTCATGGCATGTACAAGCAGAATTAGCATAGAATCACAGAGCAGTTTAGATTAGAAAATTTTAGTTTTAGGTTATGTAGTCCAGTCCTTTGCTTGGAGCTGGATCCAGTTTGCTCAGGCTTCTCAGAAACTCATCCAGTTGCACTCTGAGGATCTCCAGTAATGGAGATTTGACAATCCCTCTGCGCAACAGCTTTGAACCTATTTCCTTACATCTAATCACAATTTCACATATTCTAATTTTTGGCTGCTGAACCTTGTCCTATGCACCTTGTCCTTGTCTGTATCTGTGCATCTCTGAAAAGGGTTCAGCTCCATCTTCTAGGCAGCCTCCCATTAGGTAGCTGCAGACAGCAGCAAGATCTCCCCTTGTCTTGTCTTAAGGCTCAAACCCCACAGTTTTTTCAGCATCTCCTTTTATATCCCACACACTAGCCCCATTAATTTCTTAGTGATTTTCTGGTGTACCTGATCCAGTACACCCACATTTTTCTTGTGCCAAAATATGGCCACAGAACTCCAAATGTAGTCTCACTCAGGCTGAGAGGAATGGGAGGTTTACTGGCCTTGAGCTCTTTCTAATTTCTCTCAAGCGTATAATACAAAAGCAGAGCTTTGAATATGTGATCCAGAAAGCATTCAGAGCAATCTTGATGTAATAATAAATGTGAGAGCAGAGCAGAAATGTTCTAGGGTTATCAAGATGGAAGATTCTTCTTAATCAGAAATAACTTTCCTCTCCTCAAAGAAATTCCATTTGGGGAGTGAGATCTAGATGGATGGTTTTTTCTACATGTCTCCTCATTTTTTAACAATGAATTATGGACTTCATACAGGATGCTGCCAAACAAAAGTTTCAGTCTATTTCACGTATGAAATCACTTAGTTTTAAGGAACCCTTTTGACCCTAAATACACTTTATTTTTTGGCTTCCATCTGCTACAGATTGCTACAGGCATAAACTGTGTTTGATTCCTGTGCATAATAGGACTCATTAGAAACATTCAGACAAATAACTACATGAGCAAATACGGATAGTTTAAGCAATATTTGCAACAGAAAACAATTTGGGTGCCATGAAATTACAGCTTGATATGTCCATGATCAGGGATTCTTCAAAGCAGTTGATAAACACAAAGCTGTTCCCAGCACAGGCTCACAAGGACAACCAATTTTGTTCTTGTGGACCAGATGTTCATTGATCACCGGTGTAACTCCAGACAAGAAGGAAACAGAATCTCTCTCTCTCTCTCCCCTTCACTACAAAGGCATTAAGTGAGACAAGGTAGGAAAGGCTCTGCTGCACTAACAGTCCTGGGTAACTAAAGCAGCACATTATAGAGATTAGTACCAAATGAGTTCTTGTGCTAAACCAGGGCTCAACAAGACATATGATCTTACTCCAGGCACACCCTCTTTGAAGGTTTTCTTGGTAAAATCTCCATGCAGTGCCATGTTCGCCTGCCCAGAAGGAATTGGTTTCATTCCCACTGGGTTAAGTAACCTGAAAATACCTACAGTGAGCCAAGGATATGCTTCTAAGGATTTGCATTCACTGAGAAATGTACTGCTCTGTGTTATTGTTCTTTCTGCTAACCCCTTTTGCAGATACTTAATTGCTTCCTGGTGGTTTTGTAAGCATTTGTTTTGTTTTATCATATTGTTACACTATCCATAAAAGATAAAGCAATTCTCCAGACATCTCTAGCAGTCATCTCAGAAAATGTTGTCCTCTCTCTTATGCTGATTTAAGACAGAACTTGTTCCAAGACAGACCAAGGCTGCACAATGAACATGATGCACAAGCAATTCAAGTGGAGAGAATAAACCAAGGACAAGATTGGAACAGTTTCCAGGCTTTTTATTTAAGAAAGGAACTCCATTAAGTTTTCGGTGGCATTTCCAGGATGTGATTTAGTGAATTTAATGAATAACTCACTCAGGGTAACAGGTTGCACTTTTACCTTTCATCTCAGCTCTGTAGGAACTTGACCTCTGTGGCTGTCAGTGATTCATCTTTTCATGTCCTCATTTATTCAAATTAATAAATGCAGATGTTTTTGAGCATGGGCTTACACGGCTCCATTTGTAGGAATTTTCAAAACTAAACTTACTGTAAAAATCTTCCTATATCTTCTGTTAAAAATCTAAGAGTTTATTAGTTGGTATTTTTAGAGTGTTCCTAATGGTATAAATATGTCTATGGTAAAGAAGAAATGGAAGTGTATTCATCAGGCAGCAAAGTAGTGAAATCAATACAGGGTATCAAACACAGTGAAATGAATTGGAAATGCAATCATATTTTATTATTATATAGGAAGTCCTAACAATGACAGCTGCTGGGGGTATCTGCCACAGCACAGCAGCAGAGGTCAAAAAGGGCACGAGGCATGTCATCTACAACAAAGCTCAAGAGGTTTTGCTGTAGTCAACATCTTCTCCATCTCCCACCCCTCACTCTGGCTCTTGGGCAGAGTGCAGACAGGAGGTCATCCATGATCTTCGCACACCTCTCTGTAGCCCTGGGTATGAACACTCAAACCCATTGCAATCAGGAGGTCTGGCAAAGCAGCACATGCACTGGGTCACACCGAGGTTCCAACCAGCCCCACGTCCTTTCTCCAGCAGCAACATATTCTGAGATGCCTCTGAAATAGTTAAAAGTCAGAGCAATCATTATCACAGCTTCCCAGAATATTCTTCTAGTGCTCCGCAATCTGTAACACAGGAAGCCCCAGAGCCAAAGCTAGTGTCTTTATAATAGCTTTGAGTATGTTTTTCTTCCACGAATTTATCCATGCAACCAATTGAAACATTTAGCATTTATGTAAATGTTTAGCATCTGCAACAGCCTTTGGCATCACATTATACACCTCCTTGTATTTGTTTTCAAGGCGTTAAATTCAAGTGTCGTTTGATAATCTCAAATCATGTGTGGGGAAAAGGCAGCAGCACCACCTCTAAAGCTGCTGCCACTCACTAACCAGCCACCCAAGGAAATACTTTCAGCCCACTCACTGGTGTGTTCTTAAAGCAGATGGGCCAGGAAATCTCTACAGTGAAGGCAAATAGCAATTCTGGCTTATCCTAGTGCTTCAAAGAGCAAATGGAATTATATATGGTCACCTAAGGTGGAACATTATTGACAAAAATTGCAAGATTTATCAAACTAATTCTGTTATGAAAAAATATCAGAGCTGCTGAAAAGCAAGATTTCATCAGCTTTTATACTTCCTTGTATTGAAGTCTGGGATTTTGAGGTGGGTTTTTTTTCAGATTCTGATGGTTCTCAGCTGGGAATTTCTTTCTCGGATTTTTTGTCATCGTTATTTTGATTTTTCCCCCCCTCATTCCTTACAAAATCCTAGGTCCTATGTAGAGCTAATATCTATTCAGTCTGAGGCTTTATCATGTCCATCACAGACAGACAACCCTCACTTAGCCACCTCCATTTTATGGTCTTCAGAACAGACTGTCCACTTTACTTCAGGTCAAGGCAAGCAACATGATCTTTGTCACAAGGTCAATTTTCAACTCTTCCTTGTTTTCTAGCTTATTTGCTGAGTGGTTTCTGAGGCTACAATAACTTCTCTGTAACACTGCCTTAAATTATTCTCTTAAGTGCAGTTGTAACATGATGTGCTCCAAAACATTCTATCTAGACTTCTCCATGTTCACTGATGATTGTATGGACCATCACCATCTCTTTTGGGGCCTAAAGAGATTTCATCTCTTCAACAACTATTTGTATAAAAGAGTTCTGTATGTATGATAGATTTCTTTTTCTCTGCTTAGTATCATTTTCCAGATTTACTGTATCTTTTAGTTGGATTAAGTGGGCTAGACCTCATACCATGCTGAAGATGAGGGCAAATCCTGGATCTTTGAAGTCCCATGACACCTTTTTCTGTTTTGTTTTGGTTTGCTTTCCTAAGAGTTCCTACCTCCCCATTTTCTGCGTATATTTTTACTGCTACTTAGCCCTGAGCCAGGGTTTCCATACACTTAACCATCCTAGTCACAAAAACTTCATCCTCGAGTCTTAGTCAGCTCAGAGCATCATATTTGCAAAGCTGGGATCCACCTATCCCCAACATATGTATCTAAATTGAATGTCATTTGCCTTTTATTTTTTGCCTGGTCATTCAGAAAGGCAAGGACATTCTTCAGTATTTCAGTCAACTCTCAGCCTTGAATAACAGTACTGTCAGCAAACTATGTCATCTCATTGCTCCAACGTCTTACCAGACAATTTGCAAATGTGGGTTTATTTTTGTAATTTTCCTTCCCAGCAAGAAATGAACATTTATTCCTACTTTTTTCCCTATCTTTTAGGGAGTTATTTATCCAATTACTTTATCCTTTCCCATCTTCATGTCCTTAGCAGTCTTCAATGAGAAATTTCATGTCCTTAGCAGTCTTCAATGAGAAATTTTCTTGACTGCCTTTTCCAAATGTTAGTAGACTATGACACTTTGACTTGTCCATGGCAAGTTTCTGTTTTCTCTTATCACACACACAGCATATAAGTGATCTGTAACTTGTTGTCTTGGTCAGCTACAGACATGACTAACCAAATGGTTCACATACAAGTTCAAATTATGTTTACTCAGAAAAAACTACTCCCTGCCAAAACCTTGAATAGTATGTTTTCTATTAGCCAGACGTTAATCGTAAGTTCTTTCTGAATTCTAGGCTTAATATCGAGCTTGCTTGGTGATATCCAGTCTTACCAGGCAGGATGTCGCATTAGACAATCCCATTAGCCCTTCCTATAATCATCACAAGAGACCTAAAAGCTACTGGCAAATCTCAAGTGTCATATGAAATAAATAAAAATCACTCTTGATGATCACTCTGTGATGTTAGTAAAACAGAAACTTCTCTGAGGTTGCGCTCTAAGAGCACTTGAAAAGAGTAATCCACACACCCAAGGGAGAGCGAGGACTGAAAACATGCTTGAACTGTCACCTAAATCATAAAGAGGAACTCTCCTGCATCCTGCCTCTTGGGGGCTGACCTTTGACAGAGGAGGTGAGAGTATAATGCAAGGCTGACTAAAAAATATCACAGAATACAACAACAACAAGAACCACTATGCACAGGTGCTTGTAATGTCTGAGAAGGAAGCTAGTCAAAATCTCTGTGTAAAAGCCAGAGGGTCATTTGGCACTTGAACTGACCAGCAATGTGCTGAATGTTGGATGCAGAATAATAAGTCTAAAGACCATGTTTAAGAAAGATACACAAATTTCTGTTTTTTCCTCTGTGAATGGAAGAGAACACAATGAAAATAATGAGTCTGAAAAGAACAGAAAGGGGAAAAAAAAGCATGCAAATTAATTTTTGGGAATAAAAACCTGTGCACAGAAATACGAGTCTAATACATGCCTTGCAATTACCTAATTGCCACAAGAATGATGCAATCACAGAATGGGTTGGGTTGGAAGGGATCTTTGAAGATCATCTAGCTCCAACCATCCTGTCATGGGCAGGGACACCTTCCACTAGACCAGGGTCAGAGCCCCTTCCAGCCTGGCCTGGAACACTTCAGGGATGGGGCATGTTAGAAGCTCTTGTGGTTATAAATTAACACAACCTAAAAAGCATTTGATATTTTATCCATACCAATATCAAACAAAAAAACCTTATCCAATTATGACCATTAATATGAATCAAAACTTTTAGTCTATTCTTTCTAGCATTGCAGAAGGAAGAGAAAAATTCTCATGATTCTATGATTGTACAAAATTTGACATTTAAAAATCAGGAAGGCAGACTGATGTATCTGTCCCCTGCACAGATTTTTCTTCTATGTTTCTTGTTGCAGACATGCTCAGAGACACAGTAGAATTACAAAATGTCACACTGGAGGGCATTTCCACTCTAATTTGCAGCCCTAAATTTATCTTTGTTTATGTGTTCATATTCCAGGAAGCATGATTCTTCCATAAAACTTCCAGTGCTTGTATATTCTTGCAGATCAGAGAGATAATGTGAAAATGCTTTCATGCTGAATCCTTCCACTTTATTCCCAAATATGCTATGCCAAATCCATGTTTTCAATTGACACCAATGAATGGACTAGATCCTTTGTGGATATGAATCAATGTAGCTTCATTGATTTCATATTACTTGAGTAACTCATGACAGCTGAGAATCCGGCTCAAGACTTTAATTGGCTCTAAAAAGAGAGGGAAAATGAAATACCAAAATAAATCAAACAAACACAGGTACATTCAGTCAATATTTAGTACACTATACCTCAGACTCTTTGACCAGCAGGTCTCTGCACCACCCAGCTCAATGTCTTTTTGCTGTTGTATTTCAGTCAATTAGGGAATGCAAATGTGCAATACCCAGAGAGAGTTAAAGTCCTGGAGACTGAGGGAACAGAAAGGAAAAGGGAATTTTCTGTCCTATACACCTTGCTTCTGTGAGTAATTGACTAGAGTTTCCTAATCCTCTCTTAAACTCACACGTAGAGAAGTCAGTCAAACACTACCTTTTAATAAAACTCCTTATGACACCACTCTTCATGGCCTTGAAATGAGCACTGAGCAATGTTTACTCCGTTTGTGCTTGTTATTACACAGTTCTCAACGGGGAGGGAGATAGTCTCCCAGTTACTCAGGTGCTGCTCTTTGCAGCCCAAGGTAAGATTGAAGTCCACCTAAGCCAGGCATTTGAACAAAACACAAAGAGAGACTTTAGGGACTTCAGAGCAAAACACTGAAGAAAAGAAAGAGCAGTGCCTATCTCTGCAAACTGTATCAGCACTCAGGAGTTGCAAGCCATGCTCAAAGCCCTCTCCAAGGGCTCTGAACTGTGATTTGGTTAGTGTGACCAGGAAAGGCTCCGGTAGAGCTAAGAGCAGCACCCCAAGTCAAAAGCCTTCTGTCCAGCTAGACTTTAAAAGGAGAAGTAGTGTGAAGGGTACAGACATGAAGATAACAGTTGGAGACTCCAGTTTTTCATTTTATGAGTGTGGATTAAAGAGGACAACTGAGAACTGCAATTCCCTACACATACATAACCCAGCAGCTAGTAAAGGATACAGTTATACAAACCCTGCAGTTACACAAATGCTTGACACATTTTGGCCATGTGACAGCTCTTGCTCTCCATTTACACTGAGGCCATGTAAGGATTTTGTATGTACTTTTCAAAACATCTATTTTGCAATTCTGATCTTTCCAAATGCAGCATATGGCATCTTTCCAGGAGCTCAGGGCCCTATCAGATATTTATTTTAGGGATTTCACTAGAAAAACACAGATGTGGGAGAGTCATCCAGGCAAAACATTTATTTTTTTCCAAGAAGATGCTTCCCCTTTAAGCCAATCAAAGCTATTAAAATTTGAAAACATGTTGTAGTCAGGTGTCATCACTAGCAGGTTCATCATTTGATTGATACAGCCTCCAAACCCCTTTGTGCATAAGATGAAAACCCATTCAAGAAGAGTCACAAGCCCCACAGTTAATCATAACATGTATTCAAGATAATTCAGACAGAGATTGTTTTATAGAGAGCAAAAGTAACAAACTTCTCCAATCTCCCAAATTTCTGGAACTCACTCCACGTTAACAGGACTCTGAGCAAAGAAGTGAGATTTTGTGGTAAACACAGAAAAGTGGAAGTAATCGGTACTGACATTTACTTCCCACCACAGTGGGCCAAATTTTATGTCACTGTAAATTGACTTTAATATATTTAACTAATTATTTTAATTGACCTTACATGAGGATTTTTCCAGCTGAGTTTGGTGAATGGAGCTAAACCTGGTTTTAAAACTGAGATAGAGCAACCAGCAGCTTCTGCTGCTTTCTTCCCTCTCATCAGCTTCTTTCCAAGACAGTTGTTCTCATGTTGGTAACTGGTAGCTGAACTGCTTGGTCAATAAAGCCAACCGTGCATGAGCTGATGGTTGATCTGGCCCTGTGTCCTCAGGACTTGGCAATACCAGGATTTTTCAAAGCCTTGCCAAAGGCCAGGTATGATGTGACCATGAATAACAAACCAATCTTTACCCTCTCCAATCAACTTCTCTTCAAGAGGCAACAATGCAAGAAATGCATTAAGTGCTGTACTGATACCTAAATATTTATTCAAGTGCATTATTCTGTTTTCTGGGAGCCCTGGTGGTGTAGTGGTTAAGCATACGGCACAGTAATTGCCGGGACCCGGGTTCAAGTCCCGGTCGGGGATACTCGCCGGGCAGGCAGAGCTCGTTAGCCCTGCAAGAGGGCAATCTGCCTACGTCCTGAGGAGGACCTCAGCTGCCACTGTCCAGAATCGCTTTGGCCCGGCAGAAGAACCTCAGGATTAAAGGGTGGGCTCAGATCTGCGCGCCCTGTGTCTCACCTAAAAAATCCAGTGCGCAGGCTGGGAGGTCTGAAAGCAAAAAGAGACCTTCCCCGGATCTTCGTACGCGAAGGCTGGCCAGCATATTCTGTTTTCTACTCAGGTCACTGCTTCCTTCACAACTGTAGACTAATCTTGAATACTAATGTTGAAATTTCATAAATTCTATCTTAAATAACACCAGATATGCCTGACTGTTTTCAGGATAGAATTTGGTTACTTGATTTTTTTCAGTGGATTGTCTTTGCCTATCTTGTCTGGAGCACCTAGGGTTGCTGCCTTACAGAGTGCATTTCAAAAACATGGGGGAAAACCTTCCAGTCCTCAGTTACAAAATTCTGTTGCACAACAAGAAAGGAGTATACAACATATAGAAATGGTTTCATCACTGGAAAGAGAGGTCTTTCAGGTAATTATCACTCTCTTTGGAAGGAAGCAAAGATGGCACTTGTTCAGCCCTGCTGATTTAATGGACCACATTCAGTTTATGTTCATCCATTGAAGTGTGGAAGCATGAACTGGAAGAGAACTTCTAAATTATTATGCCTGGTCCTCTGCAATTGCAGGTACCTTGGGTAGCACCTGGACCATCACCAAAGGGACCTTAAAGAAGATATACTTGAAGTCTTTAAAATATCAGAGGTGTTCTTATTCACATCACACTATACTTCTAATAAAAATTTAATTTTGAACTGGTTTATAATGGGTTTAAAATGCTTTGAGCTTTCAAGAAATTATTAAAGAATGGATGTACATTTTATTCAGTCTAATGGCTTGATTGATTAGCTCTTATGACATTCAATATTGTCATCTTTTGATGTGCTTATAACTAAGACATAGCCCAAATCTATAAAGGATTTACTGTCACTATCATTCATTTATTAACCCTTTACATATGTTTTATTAACAGAATTTTAATATCAAGCCAAGTTACCCTGTAACATTTTGAGGAGAGATTTATATCAACCAAATATTATGGAATAAATCAGAAATAGTCTTCTCCTATATCACATAGAACTACTGTTAAGAAAATACTGAGATTCCCTTTTTATTTCTAACTTCTTAAAGTATTGGGAGACTAAGGAACATAATGATCTCTATAACAATATGTAATAAAAATCCATTATTTTCAGGAAAGTTAAAACTCTAAATTTTTTTTTAATCTTCAGTTTACATCAATGAAACTCTCAGAGGCAATCTACATGATTTAAGGAATTAAATACTGAAATGAAAGGAAAGTGAGGATCTATAGACCCTCTCTGGATCCTATTTAAGGGTCTTCATACTAAACTGATGAGCTCCACAAAGCACTTTTGAAAATCAAGTACTATTGAAAAGAGCATCATGCAGAGAAGGACCAGCACTTGTAGCTGGTGAATAAAATCCATATTTCTGTAAGACATTCCTCGTATCACAGAATTAAAGAATGGTGGAGGTGGGAGTGGACATCAGGAGATCTGGTCCAAGCCCCTGCCCAAAGCAAGGCCAGCAGAAGCAGGTTGCTTGGGGCATTTGCAAGTCAGGTAGTAGATATCTCCAGGGATGGACACTACCAAATCTCTTTGGGAAAAGTGTTTCAGTGCTCAGTCACCCTTGCAGGGAAAAAGCTTTCGTCTTAAATTTGAATGGAATTTCTGTGTTTCAGGTTGTGCCCTCTGCTTCTTGTCCTCTCAGTCAGCATCACTGAAAAGAGCCTGGCCCTGTTCTCTTTGCACCCTGCTTTCAGGTATTTACAGCCATCAATTGATTAGGTCCCCCTGAGTCTTCTCCAGGCTAAAAACACCCAGCTCTCTTAGACACTTCTTGTACAGCAGATGCTCCAAATCCTTGATTACTTTAGTTGCCTTTTGCTGGACATGCATGTCCAAGTCTGTCTGCAGCAGGCAGCCCAGCCCTGGGCACAGAACTCCAGATGTGCTTCACCAGCACTGAGCTGAGGGGAAGGATCACCTCCCTCATCCATCTGGCAATGCTTTTCTTTTTTTGCTGGTGATCACAGCTGTGATTACAGCTTTAATCACTGCCTTTATGCCAAAAATGAGCAGATTTGCCTGCCTAGACTCTATCCTCTTCATTCCCTTCTACCCTTTCTGCTTTCTACTGCTACTTCCTTCTGTATTTCAGCATCCATGTATGCAAAGAGGGCCAAAGCCAAAATCTCCTTCCCAACACCAGATGTCCCTGAGCAGCTATCTCAGTCAGATATGCCATGCTTCCCACTTCATGCACGGATCTTACCCACATTTCATGCCCCCTCAGTGCCCGTCCATGGTGCTCACATTTCAATCCTGGCACCACTGCCCCTGGAGCCAGACCAGAAGCTTCCTCCCATGGCAGAGCTGAGCACCTGGGTTTGGTACCTTTGCCTCTGGAGAAGGAGGAAAGCATCCCAGCCCCTTGGCAGAAAATTTTCTGCATTAATAGATTATATTGAGGCAGTTTCTCTCTCCATGGCATGGGCCTTTCTTTGATACAAGAATTTACTTTCACAGAAATCAATAACTATAATACAACTGTCTTCCATTTCAAAGAATTGCACAAGTGTAACTATAGACTATATGTCTAAATTTCCCGTTCTTCTTTTCCCTTGAGTCTAGCTATGAACTAAGAGAGAATTGGAACCAAGAAGTTACTGATTTATCTTTTTTCTGATTGTTTACTAGGCTGAATGCATTTGACAGGACACTGCTAAGGAATGGTTTTAATGATGGTTCTGAAATACTGAAACCTGTTAGTTCAGTAATTACCAAATAAGGGTGAGAGAAGGATTTTTAAGTTTACCTTAGAACTGCTGCTATGGCCACCAAGTATTAACACAATGGATTCTGATTGCCATGGCATTCTGCTCAAGTCAAGCATATGCAAACCAAGTCTCCTTGTATTGCACCCTTTGAAAAGCAACTGTGCCAGTGTAGAGGCTGAGTGTCAGACTGAAAGAGCACAGGTGATCTTGAAGATGATATTGGTCATTAGCTAGCACAGAAAAGAAAAGAGCAGTCATTGTCTAAGCAAGGATAAATTATCACAAATTTATTTCAGACTGTCAAATTTTTCCCCTCATAGATTGTCTTGCAGATGCAGCTCAGCAGCAACCTCCAAGTCAATATGTTTGTTCCCAGCACCCTACACTGCTCTGCATCAATGGAAATACAAGAAAGTAAGAGGTCCTTCTTGTCAGTACAAGGACACAGCTGAGCTGAGCTGAAGCCCGCAGTCTTCTGAGAACTAACTTAGTTTTGCAATGATTTCACAATCTGAACTAAACTTTTTGAACTTGAGCCACCATTCATCATGCTGGTCTGGCCAGAAGCCACATCTGAAAAGGACTCAAGCAAGACACACAGCAGTGGGTATAGTATTTCTGTAAATTTAAATCATCAAGGAGGTAGACAGAATGAAGTGGGCAACAAAAGTCATGTCATACACGGCATCTGCCTGGAGTTTTCTCTTCACTGGGTCCCCAGCTGAGGATAGGATTTTAGCCAATACCAAATGAGTTCTGAAAATCTAAAATCTAATTTTTATTGGCCTTTTTATTGAGAATTACTTGTCATTCCATACTTTCCTGAAGTGTGTTTTTAATGCATCACCAATACATGCCACAATTTAATTAGTTCTGATGAAAAACATGCAAAGCCAAACTGTAAGAGGTAGTAACATACAGAACAATCTAGACAATAGATTCTGCACAGGTCCAAGCACAGCCTGACTCTTTTTTTTTCCATGCAAACATGCTCATACATGTGAATGACTAAAGAGTCAAACCACTCTATGAGTCTTCAAGCTTCTGGTTGTTCAGCCTGCCAGGTCAGTGCTATAGAATGGGAACTGTTAATTACCATGACTTTCTGAATATGTCCAAAATTAGTTGACCAGATAGCATGGTATTTGCCAAAAAAATTGTTTTGACAGGACATAGAATACAACTTTTTTGGACAGTGTCCAATCTGGCCAATGATGGCTCCGCAATAGTTTTTCATGCAGCATGCAGCAGAAAACCCTGATCTGAGCTTCAAAAGCACATAGGATTCTGTGTGTTAAAGTGCTAACCACAGAGAAAAAATAAGCACTAAATTCTGCCTTCATCTAGCCTATATTATGTGCTGTGATTACCTGACCATTCTTTCTCTGTGTCCAGCTGACTTCCTACTGGACTGTTACTGAGGATACAGGGTATCTTCCTTTTTCATGCACATTGAATTAAAATTGCCTTAAAAGCAGCAATCCTAAGCCAGTGTGCAAGTTCCTCTTCTTTTCCCTGATGTGCCTGTGCCAACAGTAATGCCAAGTGAGAGCAATCATAACCCTGGTAAAACATCAATGAGCTGTTGGCACCAGGCTGACAACTTTAATAATAGCCAAACAGTTAGTGGATTGTCACAGTAAAAAAAGGGCAGACAGTTTTTCAGATTTTGCTTTGTCCCAGTGCTGCCAGCTAGATGCAACATGACAGCAGTTCAGACACATGCACACAGGGCTAGGTAGCTGCAGGTAGATATACAGCAGATATTCTGCAGGAGATAGTATGCAAATGTATGTTGGGAGTGGAAAGGATTTAGCTGTAAGAAACTCAAAACTGTGTATGTCTCTGTCAGCAAATCATTTTTCTCTTGGAGTTGTTCCTCTCTCTTCTGCTGGGTTTTGTGTTTGCGAATCAAACAATTTATTAGAAAAAAAATAAGCTGTCAGGAAACTAAATAGCAGGACAACACCCTTCACCCGAGTCACATTTTATTATCTGCTGCATCTTCCCATGCAACCAGCCCCCTCCTCACCATCACTGTGCCATCGCCACTGTCACCAGCTCCAGTGGGCAATGAGGCTGTCTGATGGGAAGTATTGGCAATTCAGTGTGGGATTTATTAGCTGCAGAGAGGTTACTGTTACAGCCAGCCATGCCCGATTGTCATTTTAATAACTGGAATCAATGTGATTTGTCAGGCCAGGGCAGCACTGCTGAAGGTTTCTCTGGGCTGGTTACTCCCACTCAGTCCCCACCCAAGCAGTGCCAATAAACACTGGAGAATGGGAACTGTTTATGCCCCATTCTGTGTTACCAGCCACAGAAATTAAAGCAATATCCCCAAGCTACCCTACAGTATTTATTCAAGGGCCAGAGAGGAATTCTATTTTGAGAGAACATTAGAATATAAATGGAGGTGAAAATCTCTATTTCTCCCTTTCTCTTTTGCAGAACAAGTCTCAGACATTGTTCAGTGCTTCAAAGCTAACAATAAAAGAGCGTTGTCTTATTCAAGTTGCAATGTTCAGTGCTTTTGTTCTCCAAATCTATTTTACCACGTGGAAAGGCTTTCTGAGGAGTTAATATACACTGTACAAGAATTGTCTCCATAGAATTGCTGCATTCTAAAAATAGTGGCAGCTCTGTTATATGTATTTCAGATTTTCTCTGATGTTGGGATCAAAGTTTGGAACTACTGAACTAAAAATCAGTTACCAGTCTGAATGACACCAACCTTTAAGCAAGACCATTATGTGCTAGATGAATGTGAGCAAGGCCCACAGCAGGTAAATAGGTCATGCCTGGTTTTTTCTAGATACAGTATGGAAAAGTGTAGTATATTGTAGCGTAGTGTAGTGCAGCACAGCACAGTGCAGAGTTGTGTGGTACGGCACAGAATGGCAGGGTATGGCATGGCATAGTTCAAAGCCACCATATCCTCCCAGAAGCTATGCTGTGCCATATGGAGGGCACGGAGGTGGTTCCAGACAGTCTGCAAGGCCAAGTCCTGACTGACCAACAGAGTGACCTTACACAATGGAGTAACAGCAGTGAACAAGGGAAGGGATCCAGGCATCATCTACCTGGACTAGTGTAAAACCTTTGACACAGTCCCCCACAGCAACCTTCTGTCTAAATATCTGAGAGGTGGATTTGATGAGTGCACTGTTCAGTGGATAAGGAATTGGCTGGACTGCTGCATCCATATGGGAGTGGTCAACAGCTCAGAGTCCAACTGGACATCAGTGATGAGTGGTGTCCCTCAGGAGGTCTGTGCCGGGACCAGTGTTATTTAATATCTTCATTAATAACATAGATGAAGGGTTCAAGACCACTCTCAGAAAATTTTCAGATGACACCAAGCTGAATGGTCCTATTGACACTCCTGAAAGATGGGATGCCATACAGATGGACAAGCTCGGGAAGTGGGTCCATGGGAACCTCATGAGGTTTAACAAGACCAGGTGCCAGGTGCTGCACCAGGGTCAGGACACTCCTGTTATCAGCACAGGCTGGGGGATGGACAGATCAGAGCAGCCCTGCCCAGAAGAACTTGGGGATGCTGGTGGATGAGAGGCTGGACATGACCCAGCCATGGGCACTCCCAGCCCAGAAAGCCAAAGGGGTCGTGGGCTGCATCCAAAGCAGTGTGGGCAGCAGGGCCAGGGAGGGGATGCTGCCCCTCTGCTCTGCTCTGGTGAGACCCCACCTGCAGTGCTGCATTCAGATCTGAGGGGCACAGGAATGACATTGATTAATAGGGGCATGTCCAGAGGAGGCCACCGAGATGATGAGAGGGATGGAGCACCTCTCCCACAAGACAAGGTTCAGAGAATTGGGATTGTTCATCCTGGAGAAGAAAAGGTGTTCAGGTGACCTAATTGCAGCCATCCAGTACTTCAAGGGGGCCTACAGGAAAGACAGAGCCAATTTATAAGGGCTTGAGGAGAAGGAGGAATGGCTTCAGGTCAAAAGAGGGTAGGATTAGATTAGATATCAGGAAGAAATTCTTTGTCACGAAAGCACTGAGACACTTGAATGCCAAGAGAGTTTGTGGATGCCTGATACCCGGGAGTGTTCAGTGCCAGGCTGGATGAAGCTCTGAGCAACATGGTCCAGAGGGAAGTGGGTTGGAACACGGTCCTGCTGTGGGTTGGAACCAGAGGACCTTTAATATCACTTCCAATCCAAGCCATCCTGTGATTCTTTTAAATAAGTTATAGTATTGTAAGAAAAGTCCATGTCCATATCCATGTGCCTTGTGCATTAGATACACTGCCATGTGTCCAGAAATCTCCAACCATTACAATTTGTCCTTGATAGAAAGACAATTCCTTGGCTCTAAAATATCATTGTTAGTTATGAAGCTTTTTTACATGATCATGAGGGATATCTCATTTCCATCAACTCTAGAGAATTTTTGTCCCCCAGGCTTTTAAACTGAAAGAAATACGGATCTCTTATAGCTGCAAAACCCACCAAACGTACTCTGGCAGTATAAGGGGTTGAGGAGAAGAGGAGCCAGATGAGGGCTTTTCCTAGTCAAAGAAGTTCTCAGAAGGAGGAAGGACATGCACTTAACTCCAAACACTATCAACATCAGTTACTCACACTCTCAGACACCTCTCATTCATTTGCAAGCTGCCACCCACATCCAGAGCTGAGCTGTTTTCTGGAGCATGTGCTCCTCATGATGTTGATCTCCCATGTCACAGCTGAGTTAGCTCAGCTTTCTTCTCCCAAAGTCCTACAGCCAACAGGCATCTGGATTTAAAGCCTGGGATTTCCCAGTGCTGCTTAGCCTTGCCCTGTGTATTTCACGGAGAGATAGGGAGTTTGTTTACTTCCTGCAGGCTGATTAGGCTCCGTGTCGATTCAATGCCAAGCAGCTTATTCTCCTCACAAATTGCAGTATATAACCAAACTGTCCTGGACATAAACCCTCCATCAGCCCTGCTGGGATTTCACACAGGCACAACAGTTTTATTTACACGCTTTTTTAAAGTCAGATCAAGTCCTCAGCCTAAGCAGTAGGTTTTGAATTGTATTCTTGATAGTAATAGGAGGTTTTGATATGCCTTCAGTGGACATATGTTTAGGCTGACAGATCGGTCTAATTTGGATCAGATGAAGGTCTTTTATGTATTTGGAAATCTTACAGAACTCCTTCCTTGCCAAGTAGTTTTCAATAGACCTTTCATGATAAAGGAACATGTTATAAAAATATTTCTTTGCTCTCAATTCTGGACAAACTCAAAGGCTAGCACAAGAATGGTGGTGGCTCAATAGCTGTATAAACCAGTTATTTATGTGGAGAACAAGATCAATTATTTAATAGTTTCAGGGATATATGAAAATTGTTTCCATGAAAGCAAGGATGACCATTTAGAAAGCTTTCCTGTGGGGAAAAAAAAGTAGTAACAGCAATAATAATGAAAGCAGTAAAAAGATATGAGATAAATTTTTTAGGAAAACTGTCTGCCACCCAGAGGGACATAGACAAGCTCAAGAACTTATAAGAACTTAATGGGGTTCAACAAGGCCAAGTGCAAGGTCCCTCACATGGGTAATGGCAACCCCTGTTATCAGCACAGGCTGGGGGATGGACAGATCAGAGCAGCCCTGCCCAGAAGGACCTGGGGGCACTGGGGGATGAGAGGTCGGACATGACCCAGCCATGGCCACTCCCAGCCTAGAAAGCCAAATGTGTCCTGGGCTGCATCCAGAGCAGGGCCAGGGAGAGAATTCTGCCCCTCTGCTCCTCTCTGGTGAGACCCCACCTGCAGGGCTGCTTCCAGCTCTGGGGTCCCCAAAGTAAAAAGGACGTGGATCTGTCTGAAAGAGTGCAGAGGAGGCCACCCAGATGATCAGAGGGCTGGAGCACCTCTCCTATGAAGACAGGTTGATATAGGGCAACGGGTAATGGTTTTAAAATGGTCGATAACCATTTTTTTTAAATGTTGGGGAGGTTTTAATGGTTTTGAAAGAGGGTTGATTTAGATCAAATATAAAATAAGAAATAAATGTTTCACAAAGAAGGTTATAAAACACTGGAACAAGTTAGCCACAGAAGTGGTAGATACCCCGTGCCTGGAAATGTTCAAGGTCAGGCTGGGTGGGGCTCTGATGAAACTGATCTAAAGGAAGGTGTCCCTTCCAATACCAAACATTTTATGATTCTATGATCCTATGATTCTACATTCTGTGTAATAAGGGAAGAATTTTTTTTAGGTCTTGTATATAAGATGATGTAAATTAGAATGAAGAGAGAAAAACAGGTAAAAACTGAGAAAAGATTCCCATGAAGACAAATCCATATGTACTAACAAGCCAGAAACCAAAATGCCAAAAATAAAATAAAGATGGGGGAGCAAACATGTCAAAAGACAGAAGAGTTAGAAACACGTGTCACATTCAAAGTCTTGGTTAGTCAGTGAACTAAAGAAGAATTTTTAAGCAGAAAATAACATTCATTTTTCCTCAGCTTTGTCAGCTGGTCTGGTAAAAAATATCCATTCTCCCTTAAAAGCTTGCATATAAAAATAAAAACAGATGTGATTCTCAAACAAATTACATTTCTTTTATGTCCATCCAAGATGCAGGTTTTGGGAATGTCTGAAACAACAAATCATCTAAAAAACACCTTCCTGAAACTACAGAAAAAAACCTCAGATCTCTGCTAACCTGCCCCTCCTTGTGCCACAGAATGCGGTTATTATGCATAAATGTATTCATGCAAAAGACTACCCCTTCTCCTATTACTCAGTAGAAACAGTTTAACATTGGATACAAGACAGAAAGTACATGAAAAGGTAGTACTCCTGACTTATTTAAACCACCTGTCTAAGCATTTAAATGAATAAAAGGAGGAAAAGAATCAGAGAGAACATAAAAGGAAGAACATCCCATTACATCACCACATGATGTTGGAGTCTAAAGGCGAGAGGATATTACAATTCACTTAATAAAATATCTGTAGTGTCATGCTGAAGTAGCAAAAGGCAGACAGCAATTTCAATGTGGCTGCTTTTCTGCAATTATAAAATGTACAATCTGGTTTTGGCTTCTTTAGTTTCCAGCTAAATATAAGAAAACAAACACCCACTTCCTTATGCATATTGCTGCCTTGTTCTCAAATATACAGACAAACATTGCAATCTCATGTCTCTTTTCTTTTTTTCCTGAAAGTACTGCTAATTTGCAGCCTTTTCTTTTTTTTTCAGTTTATTCACATCACAGAGTTCACTGTTTGTGTATAAGAGCTGTGTTCTTCCAAACTAGTATTTACCACTTAGTAGGACAGAAAAATGTAATGTCTTTTCACATGTGTTCTCCTCTTGACTTTTTCCACCAGAAATGGATTTTTCCTAAGGTTCATTGTTACTCTGCATGTAGTCTTGGGTGCCTACATGCTTTATGTACAATTCTCAGGAAAACTAGCAGGAACTACACATTTTCATAATATACCAAGTTTTGAGTTTGTAAGAAAACTTTCTTCCCAAGGCTGATGAGCCAAGAATGAAACCTATAGAAATTTCCCATTGCAAATTCAATTGTGTCCTGTTGAATCAATTTTTTAGAGGTTACTTGGAAAAATCTTGTCCATCTGTTACATTCTTATCCAGCATAGAAAGTATCCAAGTATTATTTTATCTTTTTTTTTTTAATAAAGCATAAAATGTTAATCGAATTGCAACAAGACTTCAAACTGCAATAGGATCACCTGGATAGTAATGAAGAACTGAAAAGTATCAGGGTAACTGCTTTATTTTCTGTTGGCCTGTCTTGACAATCTTGGCTGATTTCAAGCTTTCTATAGACTGGTTATGAAAAAAATGCAACTCCTGTGTACATGTATATTTTTGGTTTTGTGTGTTTGTCTCTCTATTTTTATTTACCAACTCAAATCAAAGAACATTGATGATTGCTCTGCATCTTCCCAAACGAACTCTGAAACAGAGGAGCCCTGCAAAGAGGTGCAAAAAGAAATTAAGCTGTATGTTTGCAAGAGTATATACTGCAGCTGCAAGTTTTTCACAACTGTGTAAAAAATAAAAAGCAAGCTACAGCTTCCCCTGCACAGGCACATCTGTGATAGAGATTATAGGAAGAGTTTAAAGACAGAGGAAGACATAACAGCAAATCGTGACTTGCTTTCCCATCTCCAATAGATGATGCAGCCCTTTAATTAGTTCCAAGTCTCTGCCAATTACATATTGTGGTGTATTCTGAACCGAGAAGAAATAGCATCATCCTGGAATAATCACAGCTGGGTGAAGCTTCAGGAATGAAATAGCACAAACAGGGATTTAGAAATATACAGTGAGTCCGAACACAGAACAGGAAACTGCAGAATATAGCTGGAGGGTTCCTGGCAGCAGAGGAGGTATCTGAAGTCATATTAGAAAAGTGATGTGAAGGAAGATTTCCTAGGGATCCTGTGGAGTTTGCTTATGTCCACAAAGGATTATAAGAAAGAAAAGAACTGCCCTGAAAGGACAAAATGTGTGGGCAAAGGACACAGATTTCTTCTAAGCATTTAATTCTACCTGCCTCAGTCCAAGTATCCTCTACATAAAGAGTTATGTCATGGTAGCTTGTTATTTTGTGTTCTAATAACACAAAAGCCTTAGACATTAGCGATATTTGGTGCTTCTTGGCACACGTCTTAGAAGTCATTTCATCTCAAAGGCTTTAGGCAGCCCAACAACAAACACATCACGTCCCCTCCTTTCCATGAGCCTTTCAGAGAAGAGATTGGTTGGAACAGGCATTTAAAGAAATGCTTATTTCTAAATGGATATTAAAAGAATGCACAGAGCATGAGATTAGGAGACTTGTAAATGAGAACATTTATTCTGGAAAAAAGTCTTAGGAGCTCATCCACTAATGCAAAGACATATAAACGACCATTTCAGGCTTTAGAAGTAGGGTTTGGTTAAAAATACTGCCATCTCACCTACAGTCTATCTAATGTAGACATCTACCTTAAATGAGAGAAATAATGTCCTTTAGAAGGCACCTCAGTTGACTAACTTGGGTTCAGACAGCTTCACTTGGCCAGGTGAATCTCATGTCACCTAGCTTGCTCATGGGTACAAAAATTGCTGTTCCAGGCAAAAAAAATTGTTTATCAGAAAAATCGTTTCGTTTTTTTCTCCAGTGCCAAATACTTCTGCTGGTTTATTCTCTGAAGGCTGAATTGAACAAACACCAGATGATGGTGGTTTCTTCTTGATTTTGAGAAGTTTAGCTGTTTTAAAATGTGTGTTATTGTGAGCCAATAGAGGGTTTTTCATCAAAACCACTTTCCTCTGAAAATACTGTTGCCTTAAATCAAAATTTATTTTTTTTTTTAGGTTTCTTGGTGCAAATAAAATCTCCATCAGGTATAATTCTATGTCAAAATGCACTGGGAAAAAAAAAAGTAGCAGCAACATTCCAAGTGACTGTAATTCAAAATACATAATAAAAATTTGTTCCATGCAACCCACTATACTACCCACATTGGGTACCATGATACCCTCATTCTTCTTTGGTAAGAAATTTCCAAGCATTTGGGGGGGTTTTAAAGCTTAATAAGATAAAATTTTTAAAAAGGTGAAAGAAATTTTTATTGCCTAGCTCTAAATATAACACAGAGAACATTGGCTGTGATAAAATTTAATGAACACCAATTAAATTTTGATTGAGGAGTACTTGCAATTAATTGTTTATAAACAATCCAGAAAGAAAAAAGTGTTTATCAAAAATATTGAGAAAATTAATTTATTTAGAAGTTCAAATAAAATCGCAGGCTGCTCATTAACAATTCATGAACATCAAAAAGACTGAATTAATTCTATGAAGGACTTGATATTAGTTGTTATTATCGCCTTACTTCCAACAGAATGTGATTGTTCTAGAACAATCCTGGTCAAGCAGTTCATTCTAACATCCTCAGCTGCAAGCAATCAAAAATTAGTTTTGGACCCAACCCAAAATCCCAACCCAATGCAATAACAAATGCTACCAATCACTCAGACTCCACTCAGACTCTCAATATTTCAGAGAACTCGGATGATCTATGAAAGTGTTATTACAAAATAAAATAATATTAAATTAAAAAACTTGTTTCCTGGCCACATTCATCTATGTTCCAGCAAAATAATTAGTTATTTTATAATTATTAAAATTTAATTCAACCCAAGTTCATCTCCAAAATTTCAGATACTCCACAATACCATTCTTTGCAGACTCATGTGTCACATCCCTCACCCTGCCCACATATCCATTGACCAGGCTCCTGGGATTCGATGCTTGGGAGAAGGGTGTCAGCCCTCTCACTGAAACTTCCTGCATGTCTGTACTAACAAGCCCAGCACTACACTTTGATTCCAAATAGAGCGACAACTAATTATAAAATCTTTTCTTCTAGCCCAGTCTTTGTCTCAGGATCATTCTTTTCTCCAGAATTTAAATTGACTGGCAGTTGTTCAGTCTGTTCTAACTTTGAGCTATGAGACCTATTATTACAAATTAGAGTTTTCAACCAAAACCCCATCCCTGCAAGATTTATATTCAGCACCAGCATGTTTCTGATTTGATCACCCTGTCTTTTCCCTTTCTTTTCTCCATTTTCTTTCCTGTAAACAATCCAAAGGTTCACGCTAATTATAATGAAAACACATCTTTACAATGACCTTGCAGTGCCTCTACAGAGGGGAGTTGTTAACAGCTACTGCTTCTCCAGAGTTAGAAAGAAGTAGAGAAGCCACTTCTAATCCAGGCTTCATTGTCACTGCTCAGCCAATCCACGGATGCACAACACAGGCTGGCTTCCCTTCCCAGGAGATCACGTGTAACATCCAAACTTATTGCCTCTGACCTGTAGCAAGAATTTTGACTAATCAGCTGCATTAAAGTGGCAGAGAGGTTGTGCAGCTGTATCTCAACACAGTAATAGCTCCTGTTTACATGCACCGATAGCCATTGCTATTTTTATTCCTTTTACTTAGGCAAAGAAAAAAAAACCAAACACAAAACCCTGAAAGCCTCTAAGCTTTTTGCACAATTCAGTTTCACAAAAGTATTGGCCGCAAAAATCAGAAAATTAATATGAAATATCACTTGAATGGCTAGGGAAAATAAACAGACCTGTGAAGTTAAACAAAGAAAAAAAGTAGGGTGACTGCGTCCAACCCAACAAAATAGTCTTTTAAGAGATAATGTCTGCATTAAATAAAAAAATGAATCATTGAGTTATTCAGATCTTACTCTGTTGCTCAGACCTTACTCTGGACGAGAGTTATAGGACTGAGACTATAGACAGGTGGATCAGAAGTTTTCGCCATGGTTGACTCTTGCCTATTATATGGCATGGTAAGAAGATATCCTGCCAATAGATTCCCTCTTGCATCACTTGAAAAGGAGCTTGTTCATTCAGAATATGAGACCAGTGGTCACTCAATAGGATCTGATAAATACTTCTTGCATTCCACCTCTACTGAATGTTTAGGATGACATGCCAAAATCGCATGCATTAAATCTGAGTGTCAAAGCAAAAGATAACATTTTTGCATGTGCTGTACATGCTTAATTTTTCTTGATTTTTTTTAATTGAAGAACAGTGAAAATCAGTTCAGTTATTACAGGTGTTAAATTTTAATGTGGGGCATTTAATATTAGCAGACATTATAAAAAGAAGAAACTTTAATGTCTGTCAGACCCTCTGGCTAAAGAATCTCTAAAGTACCTACCAAAGTCATAGAAAGTTACCAATCTTCCAGCAGGCATTTATCATTCTCATTAGATGAGCCTCCCTGAAGCCAGATGGTCCTTTCCAGAATGCAAAGCACACAAGGAACAATCAAAGTAAGTCACTGTACCCAGCAAACAACCAAGCAACATTTCATAGCTCGTGTGTGTCCAAATTTCTTCTGCCAGCAAGAAAAATGGTTCTTCCTGAAACCATGTGGGTTTTAAACTAAACAGAGCATCTTTGATCATATTTCTCAGCAGTGAATGTGGTGCACTGCAACTGTACCTCCTGCAGAGACACACATACNGAGAGTTATAGGACTGAGACTATAGACAGGTGGATCAGAAGTTTTCGCCATGGTTGACTCTTGCCTATTATATGGCATGGTANGGCTAAAGAATCTCTAAAGTACCTACCAAAGTCATAGAAAGTTACCAATCTTCCAGCAGGCATTTATCATTCTCATTAGATGAGCCTCCCTGAAGCCAGATGGTCCTTTCCAGAATGCAAAGCACACAAGGAACAATCAAAGTAAGTCACTGTACCCAGCAAACAACCAAGCTACATTTCATAGCTCATGTGTGTCCAAATTTCTCCTGCCATCAAGAAAGATGGTTCTTCCTGAAACCATGTGGGTTTTAAACTAAATAGAGCATCTTTGATCATATTTCTCAGCAGTGAATGTGGTGCGCTGCAACTGTACCTCCTGCAGAGACACACATACACACAGAAGAGTCCAGAACAGAGACTGGTTTTTAGTTAGCTGTACCTCAGCTAACTAAAACAAAAATATCATGGCCCTGCTGTACCTCGGAGAAACCAACGATGAGCAATTCTCTGCTGCAAAGAGCCACCAAGGTCAGCTCAGCAGGAGCCTGTTAACTGTAGAAGAGGTGGGAGATTGCATCAGCTCTTACACCTGCCTTCCTATAGTTTTTCGTTAAAGATCGACTGTCCTGTGCCACTTAGTTTATAGGAAATATTTTATATTTTATCTCACTGTCTCATTGCATCTATCTATGGATAATTACAGAGAAAACTACAGTAGAAAAGACAAATCAAAGGGTTTCCAGACAGTAGTACAGGAACACATATAGAAGACCTTATTCTCTCACGAAGACCCAAGTGGAAGCCACCATCCATTTCTACAAAATTTCTAGTTCTCCATACGGAATTCCTTGATTTTTTTAAATCTTTTACCTACTCCACTACTCCTTTCTTTGTTTCCGTTTCCTTGAAGTCCTCTTTGCACCGTCTGAAGTTAAATGACCTTTCCTCAAGGGAACAATGACATCAGGAACATATCTTCTAATTTATACACAGACACAAATAATGTCCCCTAAGTGAAAAGCCCATTACTCTCACTTCTGTTTCATGTTGGGGATGAAATATATGCTGAGATGTAGCACTCTGCGGAGTGGCTCCTTTAAATATACCAAAAATAATAAATTTAGTTAGGTAAAGAAACAAGGTATAATAGCGTTTTATGACATGAAATACTTTCTTTTCTTTGTTGCATAGTCAGGTATTTCCAGTTTTGGAAATGTCAACGGTGCAATCCAAGGGTATAGCACTCATTATCTATGAGACAGAATTTAGCAATGCTGTATCAAAGAAAAATGAAATAGGAGGACGAAAAAGGCCAACTTTGAAGGTATAAAATAAAACTACTAAATGAAAGTAAAAAAAAAAATCAATGCAGATTTTCTCAAGAAATTGAAAGTTATTGCTGAAATGTTGTTGCACTGGAAAGGTCTCTTCACACCCATCTTCTCACTTTATCACTTGGCAAATATAATAAATGTTTTTTATCCTACTCAGGGTATATGAAGGTCCATCCTCTTTCTCATTGCATTTTTTTCCTGTTGATGCTCTGAAATTTTCACAAGCAAAGAGCCAGGGATTTTGGACTGGGAGAGGTTTCAAAAAAGGAAAAATGCATGAAGAGCAAAAAGAAAAGTTCAGAGTAATGGCTTAGACATGCTTCATATCATTTTATTAACCAACACTGAAAATTCAGAAAAGCAGAAGAATCAACAACAAAAAAACATCAAAATGTCAAGGAATATATAAATTTTCAGCATTTTCATTAAAGACCCTTAATTTTCCAAGAGCTCTAGGGGAAAAAACATTCCAAGAAGGATTGCCATGTAAAAACCAAAAGATTTATATATATATAAACAGTAAAATCTGTGTGGGGAATATCTAAATGAACAGCAGACATAACGCGTCACTGGAGGAAAGGAGAATACTAAAGAAAAAACCAAACAGGTTTGGATTATTCCAAAAACAATAAAAAGGAGACTGATAGTAACAATAACTGCTATGCTGTTGTGAGTTACTCAGAGCCCCTGGCTGTTCTGATCCATCTGCTCAGACCTCCAGCAAGGACCTGATAGCCCCTATTAACTTTTCAGGGGAATTTTTTTTCTCATAAATAAAATACAGAAGAAAAGAGACTACAGAAAAATTAGGCAATTGATTCAGAGGAAACAAATGAAAACATAGCCCAAAAGGAGTAGTCCAAAACCAAGAAATCTATAAGCATCATGAAGGTTTTGGAAAAAATATTATAGTATTATGTGCCATAATTCAAAAGGCAAACAAAGCAAACTAATAACACTCTGCATGGCTCAGTGGGAAGGTTAAGGAGGCTGTCACAGGGAAAAGGTCAACAGTTAAAAAATTGAAAGCTTTCTCAGATGAGGGAAACAGGTCAAAAAGAAAACAGGTCATTCAAAGGGTTAGGACTGCAGAGCAAGCACAGGGTGGCTTCTTTTACTGATGGTCACATATTCATTAAATACTTCAAGAGTAGAATGGAGGTGAGCTAATCAGTGGAACTGCTTGATGACCACTGTCTGAAAAAGGGACTCAGGGAACATAATTCCACAGTGAAAAAGCTCAGTGAGGTCTTTCCATCAGCCTTCCCCATCCTACACAGGGGAAATACCTGCATATTTAACTTTTTCTGTAGTAGGTGTGTCAGAGAGGCTTTACAGGATACAGACAAATAAATGGGGTGTTTTAAACCCTACAGGCAACCAAGACATTACCAGGACTAGATGGCATTTACCTGTGAGAACTGAAGAAACTGTGAAACTGCAGAGTCACAGCTGGTACATGTCAAATACGGCACAGGTAGAATCCCCTGTGCTGGAGGAATGGTGGGGTGCCAAGGCGATTTGTCCACAGAAAAGGGTCAGGCAGGGCCTCGTAAGCACAGACTCCCAAGTATGACCTCCAGCCTTAGCATGACAGGAGAGTCTGTAATACAGTGAAAGGTCACAGAATCAAGACAGCCTGTCGGGAAAGGCTCAGCACAGCACCTGTGAAGGGAATTCCTGCCTTGGTTCAATGGCTGTGCCTCTAGGCTGATCCAATGAACATCATAGGTTTGGTTGCCCAAGAAGGTTTTTAGGATGGATCTTTCTGGAAAGACCAGCAAAGAAGCAATGATAAGAGGTTGAAGGAAAAGCCCTTTTATGGATGGGAAACTGTTTAAAGGATGGGAATCAAAAGGTAGGGGTCAATGGTCATTTCTCAGAGTGGAGGAAAAGGATCAGCTATGGGACCAAAAAGCAACAAGCATCATCAGAAAGGGCTCTGAGAACAAAATGCAAAACTTTATGTTGCCACTGTATGAAAACTTGGCACACCCACATCTTGTTTATTGTTCATGGTTCTTATCTCCACACCTTCAGAAGGTCATTGCAAAGATAGAAAATACAAAGAGAAGAAAATTATGATAAGGACAGGGCTGTAGAATATAGTTTGGAGAGAAGAATCAATAAAAGTCTGATTGAACTTCAAAAAGTTATGAAGTCAGTAGATTATCAGGATGCAGAATTATTGTTCAACAGATCCCACAATGTTAGAACTATCAGGAACACTTCAGAACAAGCTTCAGAACACAGAAGCTGGTAGGACCTTGGTCTAAAACAATTGAAAGGATTAAGCTTTTCACAGCTAGTGAAGCTATTCCCATGGGAACTTATGGAAAGACACACAACCAACAGATTCAGAAACAGATTAACCATGGGTAACAAATCCACAACCAGACATGCCACTGACTGCAGCTGGGCACACTGGGGAATACAGGGGAAGGGAAAGCATACTTCAGGTGGCAGATGGGCTCATGCTCACAGTCTCACTGTCTGCACTGTCAGAAGCCTGTCCTATGTGGGCCACTGGTCTAACCCAGCAAGATATTTCATTTTTTCTCGAGAGATGAAATAATGTGACATAAGCCCTGCCCTGAGGACATCTCTATAGCAATGCTTTATTTATTCTTTCTTCTTCTCCTCTGGTGTCATCCATCAGTCTGGTCTACAGCATCAGTATAACCAAGGTGTCAAAGCAGCAGCCTACTTAGATAGATGCTTTATCAGGGTGGAAGCTTCCTTGCCATTTCCTAACTCTCCCAATTTTAATCCCCCATCTATTATTCTGAATAGACAGGGTGCTTCTGGGAGAAATTAAAATATACACAGGATCATAGAAGAGACCTTTTATTTCAGTTTCATTCTTACATTTCATTCCCATGTGTTCCATAGGCTGCCCATAGGGTTGATACAAAAAGACTGAAATGAGGAAAGAAATTTTCCAGAGTTTGCTTGGTTGGTTGTTGTGAATTGGGTTTTTTTTCCAGCTTGTCTTGATTCTCAGTATAGCTACAATACAGATGAAAATAACAGACAACTTTCAGGGTAATGAAGAATTCCTGCCACTCAAATTTCCTTCTAGCATCTACAATGCCTACTGATGTTCACCTTCAATTTTCAGAGGGTCCAGGGTGCCCTACAATCCTGGATTTATTTAATGTATAAGCAACGTGCAACAGAAAATGTCTGATTTTCTGTGTGGAGAGCATACTAATGTTTATGAGTTCCTAGGTCTCAGCCAGGGAAGACGAAAAAAACTCCCAGGCAGCGAGGACCTAGACATGCATTCAGACACATGCACACTCTAATCAAAATGGAAATTAAAAAGTTCTGCTTTGAAAAACTAAGAAATATGGGTACATTTATTTGCCTTGCAATCTATGTTTGAAAAATGCTTGCATGAATGTATGAAATGTTGGCAGAGCACACTGTCACATGTTGGCCTATTTCAAGGATTATCAATTTGAACTTGCTGTTACACACAGCGGCCTTATTTCTGTTGGTCTGCAGAAGAATATTGGCTTTATTGGACAATTTGCTTAATTTTCAATAACTCTGATTTCCCTCCTGCTGTACATACCTAGCCAGTGGAAGCAAGATAAAACATGACAACTCAGATACTCCAATTTAGCAAGATGCATTTTGCTAAATCATCCCTATGCATCAGAACCACTGTCTATTTGTGTCTAGCAACATCTGGCAAACAAGCACTGATATATTATAATGTTGATCATGCCAGATGGCAATATGTCTTCAATGTCACCTGCAGGATGAAATAAAACCTTTGTTATCACTCTTTCTTACCCACCCACTCACTTCCTTCTTCCCCATCTCCAGTCATCATAAAGAGCTCAATTTCCTGCTGACAGAGCATGTGTGGTTAAATATTAAAATAAATGTAGGAAATGGCAACAGGTTACTATACAAACCTAACTGCTAAAAGGTATAAAGCATTTAATTAACTATGAATTTTATAGTAATTTAATGACACACCATTTTGACTATAAACACCACAATTTCTGCACAATTAAAAATTACTCACAAGCTATCATTCTGGACAATGCTAATTGTGTACTGCAAGGGAGAAAAATATCCAAGGTCATGCTTATTTGAATGCATGCTCATGAAGTCAAAAGGAAGCATTTCCAGCTGCATCCATGGAATATCAAGTGCTTTCTTCTTCCACTTGGGATTCTCCATATGTTTCCTCCTTGAACAAGGGCAGTTTGAAGTCATTATAATCTTCTATTAATGGAGTTTACCTATCAGTCTGTTTTCTGGGAGCACTCCTTGTGATGGATTTAACCTGGGGCTACAAAATAGTAGGGTGGGAAAAAATCGAGTCATTCTCTTGGCTTGTTCATCAGAAAGGTTTTTTTGCTCTGAATCTTCTGTTATACTTTATCAACAAAATCTTGGTTATCTTCAAGCAGAGTGTGATTTACTTTCAACATTTTAGACCAATTAGAATGAAACTTCTTTGGATCAAACACATATATAAATGTAAAGGATATTTATTTTCAAAAACCAGTATCAGAAACCACCAAACATTGTAAGTCTCACAGTAACTCATGTATTATGTGTTCACTTTACAAGAAAAAATGAATACATTGTGTTTCACTAGAAGTTCCCTGTTAGCAAGCAAATTAAGATATCTACCATTTATCAAAGGATTCAGGCTTCCACATAAAAAAATGCAAACCTCAAAACCACCACCCTTTTTAAGGTGCATTATTGTTAGCATTCATAGATGAGGAGGAATTGTAGCAACACAGTTATCTTTGAATGCTTTTCTAAAGGTCTGAAATAACAGCACAAAAACTATGAAGTGCTCTTGCTTCCTTTGGCATTTTTATTTAAGGTCTGTGGTCATTGGCTTGCATGACAGAGGACCAAAGAATTGCTCAGTAGTGTATTTGGTCCCCTAATTACTGTTTAGTTTCACTTCTGTTATCACAAAATGAGTGTTAAAAATGAAAATGAAGTAGCAATTTGGGGGCCAAATGCCCAATTGTGCAATTCTTGACAGTGCAGCTACTTAATAGTGGTGGCAAATTAAGCATGACATCCAAGCAAATGAACCCTTCTTTAGATCATCTGGAGAAGGCCTTATGGCCCCCAACCACATGGAAATCAACATAAGTCCTGCCTTTGACTTTAGAGGTATGGGGATTAGACCCTGCTTCACAAAAGGAAAGCTAGAGTGATCGTGAAGAGAGGTGTTTCCTACGTAGTTCAGTTCCTGAACTGACACACATAGTCTAAACCTAAGGATTTAAACAAAATTAAGTCAAATTTCTTGGGATCTTTTTATCTACCACTAAAAATGAAAACAAGGCTTAGGAAACATGACAATTAGTTCTCATTTATAAAGGTATCTACCTACAGCTGTGTATTGTCCAGTTCTGAATATCTAAGCTTGACAGCCTGACTTGCTTTCCACAATTTCAGAGCTATATCAAATTTAGCTTCAGATAATGGAAGAAATCAGAAGCCTGTGGTAACCCCAAAAGTGTACAAGTGAGAAATAGGACCAGCTTTATTTTTCTAAGAATCTATTTTAAATAAGTACATATTGTTTTCTTATAACATGACATATAAGTCAAAGTTGCATACATTAAACTGAAGACAGTACAAGATTTAATGAAAGATGTATTTGTACAGTATGATCCTTCTGACTCTGTCTGTGCCCTATGAAGACAGAGTAGAGGACCATGACCTTCTGTACAAATAGAGAAAATAGATTTGGTCCCCACTGAAAAGTCTCAAAATACTATTAAGATCAGACTTCCAGAGCACAAGAAAGAAAAGAAAAAGAAAAAAAGAAATTATTTTGGCCTAAATACATCTGACTCAAAGCAGGTAAAACAGAGGAAGCCTATGAGTGCAGTTTCCCCAGCTCTGCAGAGGATTCATGGATTCAGGATTCTTCAGGGGATGCTGAGGATTCATTTCAGATTCATTTCCTCTCACCTTAGCTCTCAATGCAATGACTTTATATGCTCAGACAGGTAGAGACATCAGGCTCCGAGCATCATAGAGGTGCCATGGTGTTGGGTTGGATCCCTGCTTTCCATCAGTGACTATCCATGCAGAGCTCTTCTTCCCAAGGTCACATACTCTGCTTTAACGCTACAGGGCACTGAACTTGAAAGGGGGGATGTGTGCAGAGGATGGAGATACGCTGCCTTCAAACCACCCCGACAGGGACTGCCAAGCTGCAGCAGCCCCAAGCTCTCCTCAGCAGGGTTAGGCTGTTATCCTGCTCCAGGATACGGTGGTGTGAGCTGCTCTGAGGGCAATGCAGGTGTACCCTGGGTCCAGCAAGTCTCTGTGGGATCATTCTTTGCCTCACACAGCATGTCAAAGCTCACAGAAAGCAATTTTTCTTTCAGTGCCTCCTTTTCAACTGGGAAGCATTTGAAGGGAAGCACTTGCCCCTTGAGTGCTCAAGTGTGTACTTTGTATTGCCAAGAAAGGGCACTCCAATAGCTCTTCTGGGAAAGCACACCATATTTCACATCACCCCATGCACTTTCAAGGGGCTTTGCAGAAATGGCTTGTTCCGGGACATCTATGAAATATAATTAGGAAGAAAAATAAAGAAGCTTTATTCTCTTTCAGGCTGAGATAACCCACAGTGAGAAAAATAAGACTCTTTTGCTTTTTCCTTGCCTGAAGTGCTCCAACCTCTGAGAGGTCATCTTTGACACAGAAGTGTTTTAATTTCCTAACTTATAAAGCAAGCAATTATGATATTCAGGGAGACAGTGTGGATTTTGTGCAGTTAACTTCTGAGCAAAGGAAACACCCATGGTCTGTATCCACATCTCAGCAGCCATACTCCTCATATTCCATGGGACCTCAGGGCTGGTATCTGCAGGGAGAGCAGTGGCTACAGCTGGTACCATGGTGGTTATGCTACTGGTCAGTGCAAGGGGTGGGGCAATGTGCTAAGGCCAGAAAGGTCTGCTGTCTCCCAGGTTATCTCTAGTGCAAACCACACGTAGAGCAAAATGAAGATGAGTATTTATAGGGACAAAATTGGCTTTTACTTTTAATTGTAGTATAGCTCACTTGGGCAGTGTTGAAAGAAATTAGGTCTTTTCATAGTGTTTTGTTTTGGTTTTTTGCCACCAGTGTGAGCTGCAGAATGAAAACAAGGGATGTTTTGAACCACCGTAAACAAAATCAATTGCAAGTAATGACATTTAATACTCTTTATTACTTTTTTCTCTGCTTCTGTGTTTATAAACACACAGAGGTCCATGGGAAAAAAATTCCGAGCACTTTGGGCTGTTGCAAGGCTGTCTTCTATATTTGTGCAGATGACACACAAAGGACTCCTTAGGTCTCTGCTGGCTGACACCCTGCACAAGGCTGGCCCAGGGCATATGGACAAACTGCAATACCAAGGAGCCATGCAAGGGCAAAGCACCAAGCCTTGTGTGATCATTTTTTATGTTTATGGCTAGCTGCTCTGTCTCCCTTCAGACTTCTTTCATTGTATGCAGAGGTCTCTTGCTCTCAAACTTCTCCAGAAAATCTGGAGAAGTTTTCTTCGACAAAATTTTGTATTTGTTCTTTTTTTCTTAACTCTCCCTAACTTTTCTGTGTTGTCTTTGCAACATGGCGTTTGCAATGGGCAGCTGTATTCCAATTATAATACCAGCAGTGATACATGGAGAAAAAAATTTTTGCTTGCCTTTAATGCACATAACCATCTTCCTTGTTCCTCTTGTCACTGACCTGAATGCAAAATTTCAAATCTATTGTGACATTTCTTCAGCTCGAATAAAAATGTAATTACTTTTCATAAGGAGTTATAACCCTGCAATATTGAAACTCTGGGATTTCCTGAAACTGAGAACTTGTGTCCCAACATGTTACAGCATGGATCAGACTGACTGCTCTCACCCTTCTCCCTCACACAGCTATCACTCCCTGCTGCACACACAGCTAGCACAGCTTGGGGGAACCCTGGCTGGAAAAGCAGAGGAAAATGTTCCTGAGCTATTCTGGAGGGTGGGATGGACAGGAGAGCACACGTGAGAGGCTCAGTACAGATACAGATATCAGAAAAAAACCCTTGAAATGAAGCAGACAGTACATCTAAGGAGGAAGGGGAGGAGGGACTCTAATGTTTGAGCTGGTCTCAGTGAGACTGGGTTGCTCTGTTCCAAGGAGAGAAACAGGTGGGGTAAGAGGAACAAGGAAATCTCTTATGCAGATGCCTGTCTTGGCCTGGAGGAACATTTCTTCTCTCATCTGCAGTGTATATGTAGTCAACTGGCCTAACTTTAAACTTCTAAATGGAAGTCACAGGGACTTCATCCCATCAGGCTAAAGCATCCACCTGCAGGACTACCTATGTTCTAATCAACTGAAGATCGTGGAGGCACAGGACTTCCACTGCAGCCCAGCATAAAGGCAATGCATCTCACCTAAGCTGGGAATGGTATTACAGAAAACACATGTAGGCCAACGTGTGCTGGTATTACTGAGCCCTTTGCTATGGACATCAGCAAGAGCAGGCCCTGCAAATTGAATTCAGACAAGTCAAATGTAGTGTTTGCACTCTGCTTTCACAGGGCTTGGTTCTGATCTCGTTAGTATAAATCAGCATCAAGCTTATTTATGTCGTTACAGTTATATCAAGCAAATCAAGGTGCTTCGGCCCTGTTTCACCTCCTCTTACTAATATTCTGCCAGGATAATTGATAACGCTGGTGTACAAGCAAGGAAACTATGAAAAATATTCATTTCAAGCTCCACTGCAAGCAGAGTAAAATAATCAATATACACTTACAAACAAGAAAGAAAAGAACTTTGCTTTGGAACAAAACTTACAAGTAAAATGTAGTGTGAATAATTGGAAGAAAATAGTAAGTATACAATTAAAATAACCTGTTTAAAGGAACATTCTCCAGATAAACAAAATCCATACCTAGTTTGCTTCTACTCTTTTTATGTTTGCCTGCTTCATTTTCATTTAGCTTTCTTTTTCTTCTTTTTTTTTTTTTCCTTTTTCCCTCCATTAAATGCAATTTTTGTCAATTTGCTTTTGTCTGAAGTCAGTTTCATTTCCAGGTTCTTTGCTATTGGAACACTGCTCACTGGCTTTGCCTCAGATATCTTTTTAGATGAACAAGAACCTAAAATTAATGATTAGGCATTTTGCGCTTTTCCATCCTTTCAGTTTGCACAAAGATATATTTTGCTTTTTTTTTCTCTAGGTATCACCAAAATTAGCTTTAATTTCATTCAAAAGGGAAAGTTCTACCAGAAAAACAATAACAAAACTAACTCAAGTTTGGAAAAAAGTCAGACATACTATTTAGTCCTGTTTGGTTTTATTTAATTGCTTAATACTGTTTTCAAAAATTTCTTTAGAGCATACTCTTATAACATCTAAAATAGCATAAGTTGTTGGTTTCTCTTAGATAGACCATAAAATGCAGATTAATTTTGTGATTGGATGCTCAGCTGGAGTTATTCTTTACTTACCACAGAAAAGCAGATGTTTCATGTCCTCTGGGTAACTGTAGACCATAAAAAGTCATAGAAAATTTTCTCCTTTTTAAAAAAAACCCAAACCAACTAGATAATGATTCCATGGTGTTTCCATTCTAAATACAGGCTCATTCACCAAGAACAATGAAATATGACAACCCTGTAAGAATTTGAAACACATAATTAGAGCAAGCCTCAATAGCAGAATCTTATTTCTTTATGCTCTTTTCTCTACTCCTATGAGCTGTAAATATTTGTTTCTGTACAATTCAAACATATTACCCAGTCACTAATGAGAATGCAATATTGACTGTCAGCGGGAGAAAAATACTTTACTGGGGTTGTCCCAAAGATTAACTGAAATTCAGACAGCTGCATAGCAATATTTTGTTTGAGCAGGGATGTGTGGACAAGTTCCTTTGCATAACCTTGGCTGTGAACTTGTTGGGAAGCATGTAGCTTGATCTGTAGTGTGCTTGTGGACATGATATCAAGGAGTAGTGCTTTAAACAAGGGGTAATGGCTTCAAGCTGGAAGAAGGTAGGTTTATATTAGACACTAGGAAGAAATTCTTTACTCTGGGGGTGGTGAAGCACCGAAATAGGTTGCTCAGAAAAGCTCTGGCTGTCCCATCCTCAGAAGGGTTCAAGATCAGGTTGGATGGGGCTTTGAGCAACCGAGTCTAGCAGAAGGTGTCTCTTCCCATGGCAAAGGCATTGGAAGCAGATGTTTAAGGTCCCTTCCAACAAAAACCTTTCCATAATTCTATGATTTTATCTGACATCATATACTAGTTCCTTGAACCACCAAAGGCAGAGAAGAAAGGTGACTCTCATTTCTTACCGCAGAAACATTTGTCTTGGAGAAAGAGCAAATCATTGTGGACAGCTGTGGCAGACCACTCAATATGCAGCAAGCTCACAGCCCATATCCCAGGCTTTACTCTTGATCTCCCTTCTGAATTAACACTCCTCATTCCTACTGCAGGAGACATTAGCAGCCAGGGGCAAAAAGCAGGGTCCCGTTAGGCTGCACGACAGGCAGGGCAGTAGCAATGGGAAGCCCCTTCCCATACAGACACAGCTGAGTGGGCGGGCAGCCAGATTCAGCAGGGAAATGAGACAGCAGGTGGGAAGAAGAGATAGGAAAGGAAATTAATGGGGAGAACAATCTTGTTTCACGTGCTGGACCATAGCCTCTGTGCATCGTCTGGCACTATCCCGCTCAGCCTCCGGGCGTCTGTCGCACTATCTGTTACTGATAGAGGCTCCTGGTGCTGTGAGCTCCTGGACAGCCCTGAATAAATTCACAGGGCTGCACCCTGTCTCTTCCAGTAATGTTGTGTGTGCACGGCTGGGAGATTTACTGACACAGCCACCAACCATCACATATGGAAGGAGAGATGACCAGAGGCAGATAGGTTGGGCAGGGAGGACAAAATGCTGCGTTAGAAGTTAAAAGAAGTGGAAGCTTTTGCTCATCAATGGGAAGCAGTTATCTGGAACATCAGAATGAAAAATCGATTTGAATATTATTAGTCATGAAGAGCTTAAACTACCCCACCAAAGTCCAGTTAAACCTACTGGACTTCAATTAGATATTGATATGAACAGTGCTTTCTTTTTCCCCTAGCCAGAGGTCTCAAAGCACTCAACAAAGCTGGTTTTTCATCATTTCCCTTGAGTTGCAGGTTGCTTCTCTAAGAATCTTGGGGTTTTCCTCAGTGTCTGCAAGGCCATACACCCAAAACCCTGTCCAGGTTCAGAGCTTCATTTCTTTTACACCTTTTTGGAAGAAACAAACAGCAGGATGACAACTCTGACTCCAAAATCTTTCAAGTTCAAGCTAAAGCCTGGCAACTGGCAGCATGCCACTCCCTGTTCAGGCTCTCTATTGATTACCAGAGGGGCTCAGTGCAGAGACAGCAGTTTTCTCCTCCACAAGTGCAAAAATCAGAGCCAATTTGAGCAGAGGCTGATGGTGAAACTGAAATCAGAGTGGAAGTGAAGGAAAACTAAAGTCACAGCAATAAGGCTGTGTAGATGAGATGTGCGCAGAAACTAAGTCCTGGGCAGGTGTTTCATGCCAGTGGAATGGTTAAGTGACATGCCTTACTCCATACAGCCCTAGCAAGGTCAATAGCAGCCATCAGATCTTTTATTCTTTTCCATTAACACCCTCAACACTGGGTAACTATGAGAGCGTTAGCAGTGTGGTGAAGCAGTGTATTTTTGTCATTTGCACTAATATATTTACTCTCTTACCACTTGCCAGGGTTTGTGACTAACAGCATCAGATACAAATCAGCAAGTATTGTATTTCAGAACCTGTTTTCCTAGAACCTTGCAACAATGCTAAACAGACCCTTAAGCTACAGCATATCTCTCTTTTCTTCTTTGATTTCTTTTATTTCCTTCAGCAAAGCCCCTTTTGAAACAGAAGAATTCCACACAAGGCAATGAAGATTCAATATACATTGCTTAGAGAGAATTATTTCCCTATAAATTGATTTCAAAAAAAGATCTTGGCACTTTGACCAAAACCACATATCTTAAATTATGTTGTATCCCTCCAAACACACAGTCCTAAGCCCTTTTTTGTCCATACTAGAAAGACAGTCATAGTTTGGCACAATTTAAAAGGTTTTGAGAATGATGATGATTTAAAACAAAATATTCCCCAAGCAGGCTGTGGACTTGAGCAGAAACAGCCGCAGTCCTGCGGGGACTTCACAACACAGAATTGATTTAGCAGGGAAGTGTGTAGATTGAACAGTGATGGATGCTGTAGAAAACTGTGTGATATAGAAGATAGATGGTCATTTGAAAAAGATCAAGGAAAAACGCACTGAAAACCAGGAGAGCCTCCAGCTTTGTTCAAATTATGATCAGTATCAGGCCCAGTAAGGCCTCAGAGACAAAATACATGGATAAAGCCATATTCTGCAGTGTCCTTTCTCTGCAGAAGGGCTGCCCCAGTGCAAAAAGCTGTTGCTGCAATAAATGCCATTAGACATCAACACAGCTGTATGAAAACTCCTCTTACACAACACAGGGGGCATGCACATGGGGCATTCATACACTGAAACACTGATATTGCTGGTGCCAGATAGAGAGAAAACAAGCATCTAACATCCCCCTGCTTCTCCTGTACAGGGGCTGAGCACCCAGATGTGCTCCCAGCTCCCTTTCCTGCCTGGACTGGAGCAGGTGCTGCATGCAAGGTGCTCCATGGATGGTCTCTATGGGGAGTGGGGTCTTACCCTGATAAGGACCAAGCCAGCATGGGGGAGGAGGAAGCAGAATGTGCCCTGCACTGCTTGTCACCAGGAGCTCACTAAATACATCTCTTTCTCTTTTTTTGCAGAACTGTTTGTTTGTGGTGACTAAAGATGAAGGCTATCCATCAGTCGTACTCTTAGAAAGCACTTCAGGCCCTTTTATGCTCTGCAAGCAGAAGATGGAGTGATGGAAACATGTCTGCAAATATTCCCTGTCCTCTCAAGAAAACATATCCCAAAACAAAATGTTGTAAAAAAATCAGCCTCACTATTTTGATAAATTCCTACAAGCCATAAGAAACCTCATCCCATTGTAAACACCAGAGAATGCAATTTTTGCAAAGACACTAACAGAAAATATGTACATTTGTGCTGGCAAATGTAAGTTAAATTCCAAGGGCTCATTTTGAGACTCACTTCCAATTCTTAATTTTGCAAATTCTGTTAATACCTTCAACCCCTCATTAGCATATCCTGTATGCTCTTTAAATTATACAGAAGCTGCTATCAAAAACCTGTTAAGGGAGATTCCAGGAAGCCCTGACACACAAAAAAATATGCTTAATATCTACATTCTAACATTAGTCAGAGCCTACACAGATCAAAGATATTCTCTGGAACACCATGATTATAAGCCTGCACAAGTGAAAAATAGGAACCAAATGAAAGGGCAGGACCCTGAGCATCTGCATATCTGTAGACTAAATACACTCATAAAGGAAAACACTTCGGGAGACACTAATGATCTGTACACTACAGCAGTATGAGAAGAGCTGGGACAAAAGCCCGGCACTGGAATCCTAAAATTATAGCAATAAAATTACCAGTTTTCTTTCTCAAAGTTCCTACTGCTTTCCATCTGATTACTTATAAAAACAAAATTCTCTACTTATTATAACATTCAAATGAAGATGCCTCAAACATAGATAAGCAAAAGACTTTGTCCATGAAAAATTCTTACAAGTGCAAAATTTGTAACAGTAAACTTTGAAATTCTGTAAAACCTTTAGAAAACATTGTGTGGACAAACAGGGTTCTTTGAGAATATGTGAACAACAGTAGAGCTGATTTTGAAAGGGCTGAAAACGTTTTCCTGCAGTTCTTCTTTACATTTTCAAACCACAGGAGGGGTTGAAAATAATGTCACTGTAAAAGAACTCATGAAAGAAGGTGAATTGTTTTTTTCAACAGATTCATAAAGTAAGCTTTCAGTCTTGGAGCAATGCATCTTCAGGAGTTTAATTCAATGACCATGTTACTTGGCTCATTTGCTGATTGCCAATTTTGCTGATTATTTCTTGATCTGAATAACTCCCCTTAGGAAAAAAAGAACCAAAAACGTAGCAGACTCATTTATCTACCCTGAAACTACTAAACAATTGACTGATTTCAATCCCCTCATTTGAATTTTCAAATACAGAAACGCCTCTAAATGCCAATATATTCCTTTCTACACTCATACGTCAGAATATGCCAGAAAAGTTCGCTAACATTTTTCAGTCCCATGAAGTGCAGAGTTTTACAAGTTGTGAACAAAGATCATTTTGTCAGCTCATAAAATAGTTTTATGTGAGGAAATACAGCAGCAATTCTCTTCTATTTCAGAATTAAGGAGTGGGAATCTTAATTAGACATAGGGATAATATCAGCTAGTTGTATAGAACAGAATAAAATGCATAAAGGGTATAAAATCTCATGCTTCAGGACATTAGTCAAGCAGTAATGGATGGGTTAGCACAGAAATACCCCCGGGGAGAAGGCAATTTTTTCATTTCCCCCTTCATTTATCGCCTTTGAAAGCTAACTCATCTGAACAGGTGTAAATGAGTCCGGTGGGTCTAATGAGACACATGAAAAAGAGGATGGGAGTTACAGTGAAGATCACTAGTTTGGAAACGAAGCTTCGTGAGAAGAAATAGCTGAATAATGCATTAGCTTGCCTGATAGCCACCCCTGCTACTTTTACCCCTGCTCCTCGCCCCACATCTCGTCACTGATTACCGAGGTGAAGCAATTAGGCATGTCGATTCTCAACTACCCTTAACCTATTGCTGGCTCCCCAGCAGGGATGAGCCTATTATGTACATATGAATGCAGCAGCTTTCCCATTTGTACGGACCAGTACCTTTTTAGGATCAATTTAGCTCACCGTTATAATGTGCAAAAGAGATGTAATGTGTCTTCTCACTAAACCAAACAGTGTCTTTCAGTGAATTTTTTGTCTTCATCACAGCGTGTGCTCTTTCCATGGAGGAAACACGATGTGTTATATGAGTTTGGGTGTCAGCTGTGGCTTGTCTTGGTGATGGTGTTTCTATGCAGAGATGACTCTTGCTGCAAAATCCTAATGACAAGGCACAGATTGTAACCTCAGTAAAACTAAACGAACTGAGCCCTACAATCCCCACCAGCAATTGATTTTGGCTACTAATTTGTGGCAAAAACTACCAGCATCCAGTCTCTCCTAGTGTTTTACAGGAAGATAGCTGTAAATCCTGCAGAAAACCCCCTCTCTGCACTGAAGACAAAGCTTATGTGCATAAACTGAGCTGCCAATAAATTCAATGTAAGCTGTCCATAAGCCAGATTCTCAGCTGGTGTGGACTGGCACAGCTCCATGCATGTCAATTACCAGCAATATGATGTCTGTCTCTGCTGCTGGTAGGCCACGGTGCTAATTTGCAGCAGGAGAGGGCTCGGCACACTGGAGGGCTCTTGCTGGGCTGCAGCAGAGCACAGGGAATTAACTGTGTGCATGGTCTGATGGTCACCCCGTCTCACCCAGCACTGCAGGGACTAGGGCTCTGACCCAGACTTGGTTCCCAGCTCTGCGGGAGGGGATCGAAACGTCTCCTTGGTTGCATTAATTGACCCCTTGGAGTGGATGATGTGCGGAGTAGCTGCCAGCCTCTCCTGTGCCCCTTTCAGTGTCATATTTAGAGCCAGGAAAAGCAAGGGTGTGGGCAGCCCTGCGGCCTGCCTGGTGCAGAGACAGTGCAAGCAGGAATACAAACATTCTGTGAGCTCCCAACAATTATTTATCAGTTAATGCACACAGCAGGCAGCGAGGGGTAACAGGCTACTAGGCCCAGCAGGAGCACACTTGCTGCCCATGACAGAGGCAGCCTGTGAGTGTCTGTTGTCCAGGCAGCTGTCAGTCAGATGGGGAAGTGTCAACTTCCTTGTTGGAAACGACTGAACTTCGACCTTCCCGAATTGCTCTCATTTCTCGGAGTTTTGTGCCATCACATGTCAGTAGTTTTCTCCGGAGGACTTAATTTTCCTTCTGCCTGTGTTTTGAATTTTCTTATTTTGCATGGCTTTGGCTTATGTTCCCTTAGAGCTCGACAGCTGCTCTTTTCATTCAAGCTAAGCTGAAATCAGAGAGCTTGGTTTCAAAATCCAAGCCGTGGGTCACAGGCAGCTAAAACCCTGGGCTGCATGCTCCATTGCCACCTCCAGCAGTGCAGTCCCACTCCTCCCTTCACACCTTTACTAGCCCGTCAGCAGCTGAGCAGCAAACCTGGAGACAGGATCAGATCCAGGCACAGGCAATTTTTTTATTTCCACATGGAGGTAGTTTGCAACAAGGCCATATTCCTGGCTTCACGAGGCTTAGCAGCAGCACTAAGGAGGGAAACAGAACAGCTATCTGAGGAAAAGGTGGGAGAATAGTAATCTTGTAGCTTTAATCAGAAAGGGGACCTGACTCTACCAATTATGAAACTTCAATTTGAGAATAACACACTCAAAAAGCATAGTAACAATTTAAGGAAATATCCATAGGAGATGTGAGTCTTCCTTCCCCTAGGCAAAGAAGGGAAATAAACTCCAATCTTCCAGTCCTGAGAAAGATCCCTTGATATTGAAGGACTGATTAAAAGGGATATATTTCACTTTCTTCCTATATTTTGTGAAAAGACTTTAAACAAAATCCTCTAGAGCCATTGGTATCATTTTTCCTAAAAATTTCCAAAATTAGAATAACATTCTTCATTTACAGATCAAATTAAATGTTTCCAGTATTTTATTGATTTTTTTTTTAAATTTGTACACGTTAAAAAATAGAAAAGTTTGCACGTTGTAAAAAAACCTTCCTCTTCCATTTAGCATCCAAATCAAGAAAACAATTATTCATGGTGTCCTACCCTGCTGTGCTGCTCTAATATATATTTTATATTTCCTATAGTTCATGCTGTTCTCTATTTTCTCAGTGATGTGTCCCAAAGGATAGTCTTAAGGAATTACTTGACCTCTAGTGTCCCTGAGATTTTCAGAAAGAATCTGCTGGAGATGCTGAATGGAACAGAAGGAGGAAAAGAAAACAGATTGAAGACAGCTTCTAGAGGTTTTTATTTCAAAGAGTGAGTTCAGGACTACCTTTCTGTAAAAAACAGTGGGACAGCCTGATTTTCCATATCAGTGTCTACTCCTGGGGGTAACAGTAGGAAAAAAGAGCTTTCTGATCCTTCTTTCATCTGTACTGATGCTCTCAAGAAAGACTGCATACAGACTTCATTGCCATTTAACAGTACTAGTTTTTAAAACTTTTGCTCTGACGTAGTTCTCCTGAAACTTTTCACCAGAAGGAAAAATTAGTTTCCAAACCAATTCTTGAGAGAAGTTTGAACTGACAGAGATTTATTTATTTGTGTCTGTTGTCATTGAAACGTCTCTGTTGGTTAGACTGTAATTAAAAATTCTCTTTGGCTGATGCACAAGGGAAATTCTTCAAAATGTTTCTACATTTTAGTACCCAAAAAAGCCCATTGAAAGAACCAGGTCCAGAGCACATAGCACAGCAGGTGTGGACACATGATCTAACAAGGCTAAGTTACGACAGGTGAACAAATTACCACTGTGCAGCTGAGCTCCCACATCTGGACAGTTGTGCCTCCTGGCTTATTCCAATAATGAGGCAGAATGTATTAGAGGGAGCAAAATGTGTTTCCCCAATGGTGGGGAAAAGCATGAAAATTCAATTACTACCACCCAGCTGCTGGGCAACAATTTCTTATGCCACAATGATTCGATCATTCTTGATTGTGTGCCAAAAAGGTACATACAACCAGAGTTAGGTGGTACCAGATGATGGCTGGTATCTTTCTGACTTTACTTGGCTGGATTACACTTCATCATGTGTAACTTTACATTCATTCCCAGGAATAATACAGCAATTTGCTGTCATGGTGCCTAAAAGAGCTTGTTTGGGCTTTTCAAAAGCAGTTTGGAATATTAGAAACTTAAATTCTATTGAAAACAGGGAAGTATTTACATGTGATACAGTACTTGTCCTAATGTATACCTGGCAAATTGCATTCATCTTGTAACTTGTCACATCAACATGTTTCAAGATGCATGGCAAGATGTTTTACAACCTTAAGGTGTTTCTGTTTGTGAATTATTTTACACTGAAAGAATTTGCAATGAGTGTTTGCTCAATCTGGTTATTTTTGTGTGCAGCAACTTGCAAAGCTTTGCATTCCTGCACTCTTTTGGACAAAAAACTTTCACTATAATTGACAATAACAATAAAATATTGTCTCCACGTTATATACGTTAAATTTCTCTCTTTTCCTTCAATCATTTTTTGTGATAAAATCTCTCAATAAAGTAGGAAACACAAATAAGAGTATGTGGTAGTCATTTCCCTTAGAAGGTTAATGTTTTACTTCTTGGTCTTTATTGTAAGATGGATTTTTACTCCCTACCAATATTTTATGCAGTTTTAAAGAGCTTTTGGGTACCATTTTGGCCTTTTCTGTAAGCTGTATTTCACCTGATTAAATGTCTTTAGTGTAGACTTCAACATCTAGGGAGATTCCTAGCTTCCCCTTACCATTTTTTGGAAAGAAATAACCATTGAAGCAGAATGGATTGTTTTACCCTCAACTGGTCATCTAAGAAGGACACCTAAAAGCAGGCATCCAGTTTGTGCTCTTAAATGCCTAAATCATTCCACTGACTAAGGGAAGATGCTGATGACAGGGATTTATTCAGAGCAGGCATCCAAAACTGAAACAAAGTGATCTGATGCTTCTGAAGGCTTTTCTCAGGGTCTTGTTGTTGAAATGAAGTGGAAAGTGTGCACAATTTGTCACTGCTGCCAGATCTCTCCCATTGCGAGCTTCATTCCACCTGCCTTTAGCAAACAAACATTGCTGATCATCATGATGATAAGGAATTAAACATATGTGCAGTGCCACCATCCCAGCCTCCACAGCTATAAAAATATCCTGCCTGTGAGTATCAGTTGTAAGTATTCAGTTGAAATTAATTACCCACTAGAATGTTAAATAAAGGTTATCTAATACTTTATTTTGGAGGTGGGGGAGGTATTTCTAACCTCAATCACATAATAATATTGAACGAGCTGCATTTCAATCTTGTTGGCCAATAAAACATTGATTACACAGCTGATGCCACAGTAGAAAAATTATATCTCTCTGAGAAAGCTTGTGAATATTTCACACAACAAAGGAAGTGTACTGTGCATAGAAACATTATGCAATGTGTTACACAAAACCAACATAGCGTGGAGTGTATTATTTCCTAATATTCATTTTTATGGTACTTCTAAGAGGTCTGTAAGTCATCTGTTTAGCCTAAAGAAATACCTCCTGATTGTTACAAAGCCAGGAAAAATCTGCAGCTCAGAATTCATAGGCTTTCATTAACACTCCCAAACATTTTAGAGGCCAGCTAAACCTCAGCCCTGGTGGAGCTTGTGGCAAGCTCCACAGATCCAAATTCTGTCTTCTTCTGCACATGTGTTCTTTTGAGCCTGGTCTATTAACCCTTGGTAAGTCATGTCTAATAGACGTACTTCTGACGTACTCATGCATTACCACTCCAGAAATTTGTCTCTGAGAGAAAGAAAGTAACTCTGCATGCTCTTTACAGTTCTCTTATTTAGTTCGTATTTGGAAAAACTGACAACTGTTTTTTCCTTTCCTGGAATAGGAAGATTTTTAGAAAATTGAACAGACACAGTCCCTGAAATCTATGCTCCTCTCTCTATGCCCTATCTGGCCATGCCCAAGGAAATAGAGTTTTGTTTTTTAAAGGTATTTCTCTATGAGGTCTTTAGCTGTTTTTGCAAAGAAACTTAATGAACTTTATTTTTGGCTAAGGCCTTCAAAACACATCCCACCTTCCCTCCTTTTCTTAGCATTTGAATGCTGTTTAATCAGTCACAAGAGCTAAACAAAATGAAAGAACCAGGAGAGGAAATGTGGGATCAAATTATCTAGTTCTTTCATGCTTTATTCCAGAAATCATCAGTGAGAGATTGTCTGATTGGTTCCAATCTCATTTAATAGGCAGCTAAAAACATTCCTTAAAGAAGCCAGTAACATTCAGTGACTCTGAGCACAAAAGGGCATTCAGGGATTTTGTTTCTCAGTCCAAGGAAAGTGTTTAGAATCCTTTCTGATAAGATCATTCAGTAGCTTTAATTTCTCATTAGAGCAGTTTTCAAGAAGTCTAAAGTCAGATTTCCATTCAGACCCATCTTGTGAATACAAGTTACTGTGCTGGTAAAGTGTTTGTTAATTAAAAAGAACATGTGGTATAGATGCATGTGTTCTCTTGATCCACTTTAGATAAGTGTGCTTGCCCTCTTTGGAGCACTGTGGAATGTGTTTTACCGTGTTCTTTCTCAGATGGGGCACCTAATAACTTGTGAGGCTGTTGGATGAACAGGTACTGAATAGTTCTCAGGCAGTAAAGGCATGTTTCTGATTTGATAACAAAATGTGGAAAATTCATATACCCTTAAAGAAAGAGAGGAATTCACTTGGAGTAATTCAAATCTGAGCTAGCAATGGATCTCAACACACATGTACAATGGCATGTACAAACACCAAGTATTGCTTACTGCTCTTATGTAAACTTTGATGTTAGCATTACATTGTGGGCTGAGAGGAAAAAAGCTACAGAGTTTTCCCACTCCAGCTCAGGGGCTCTGCTTCAGGAGAGAAGGGTTGGGGAAGAAGTGCCATCTTGACTTTTATCTCCCTCACCCTGAGCAAGATGAGAAGATGTTTATGGTATGAGGCCTGACTTCAGCCTTAGAAGAGAGAATATAAAACATGGGCTTTCCAAATATATTAGAAATATAGGCACCTGAATCTTAGCTTGCTCCCTTTGCTATAGATTCACAGGGATTTCCCCATTTTACCCTTGGGAGAAAATAATAAAAATGAAAAAAGAAGAGAACTTTCTTTTAAAGCCACAGCCTTGCAGCTCCATCACAGCCTTGTTCAGGCATAGCCAAGGTAAGAAACTGCCCTCACCACATGGTCTTTGGAGCCCAGAGCCAACAGCTTTCCCTGCAAAGGCTCTGTTTTCACTGCCAGCCCACAAGTAAAAGGCACTCAGTAAAGTGTGAGACGACAAATAGCAGGGCCCACACCAAACACCAGAAGCCCATAACTGTGTTTGAAAAGGAGGAGGAGACAAGGGAGTGAGATACCTGATGGTTTCTTGCACAGTATGGGAAATATCATTAATAACAGATTCAACAAAAATCCTTATGCTTTTCTGCTAAGCTCATGCAGCTTTTGTGCTAAGCTCACCATTTTCATGATTTATGCCTGAACAAGTGCTTCCTCTTGTGTATCACATGGAGTGAAGCAAGGTCCTTCACAGACATGGTAGATGTTTAAGCCAATGGGTAGCTAAGAATGCTAAAGTACCCAGACAGATTTAATTTTCTAAAAATTACCTTCCTGGAAAGCTAAGTTTCTTAACAGAGTGAAAACCACAGGACTACGCCAATGTATTACCTTATACTTGACTCAAGAAAAATTTTGACACAAAACACTGCACCTATGGTAATAAATCCAACTATGTCCAGGAATGTTCTTGCACTCTGAATCAAAGTCATCTTTGCTAATAAACCATTAGACTGATCCCCAGTATACACATGGGCTTTTCACCCCGTCTCTTTTACTGGAATCCTAGGTACATCCTAGATGTTAAACTGCCCAGGAACCATTCCCATAAGATAGCTTCACCCTCTCTTGGTGGCTTGAGCACCTACCTACTGTAAATGGGAACTGATCCAGAGCAATATGCCTCCACACCTGGCAGTTTTCACCACCATGCTTAACCTGGTGAGACACACATAGATAAAATAGGTTAAGGTGGTAAATTAATATCTAGCAGACAAATAGAAGTATCTTCATTCTTCCAGTCCTGGACTAGCCCAGAATTGCTAAGGTCAAAGGCACTGACAGGGTTCTAGAGACCCTGAAAATTAATTTCATTCTATCTGTGTAGAGTTTTAGAAATCTGATGATGGGTTTGGACATTTTGATCAAACTCTATGTGGCAGTCTTTAATACTGGCTGTATTAGTCCCACAATCTCTTTAGAAAATACAAACATCCATTTGCCAACAAAAGACAAGGCTGACATGTTTGCACTACCAGAACTTGAATGTGACTGAAAATTTAGTCTTGTGTGGCATAGGAAGTATATTATTTGAATCTTAACTGCAAAAGACTCAGCCAGCGAGATAATAAATTCTGAAACAAAATAGAGCAAGACCTTTGCAATCCAAGGTTTGCATCTGTTTCTTGAAATGAAAAGCAAGTTGTGGCTATTCTTTGGAATACCCGGTGGAGTATAAAACGTGAAAAGGATTTTTGGGTTCCAGTCCACGGCTGTTAATAATTCTTTTGAAAATCCTCTGTTTATGCCTCACTTCCAAGTTGAATGTGGTTTTACACTAGCTGCACATGGAAATGCAGAATGCACTCAGTTTTGAAAATAACCTCTGATTAACCAAAATGAAATCCCTGAACATTTTTAATTTGGTCTCCCATTTCTCTCCATTATTTGGTGCAAGCTATATAATGATCCCCCGGCATGACTGAGTTACAGTGTGCTTGTCACATATAAATCCAGCATGGCTTACAGAATTTATGATATTTTTTAAAATTTCTTTTAATTTTAGACGTCTCCCTTTAAAAGGTAAGTTATATGTTTGGTGCCAAGATATTAAATCCTACTTTGTCCGTGAATATCTTTTTGAATTATCCTTATTAATCATTGTTGTCACAGCAAAGTGACTGGAGGCAAAACAGAAAGTCAGCAATGATTAAAATAAATGATGAGAGAAACGGAGCAATTGCATGGACACAGTATTTCTAATCTATAATGAAGACTGATGCTTACACCGGAAACAAAACTATCCTGGTGGTCTTCAACTGCTCTTCGATCGATATCCCATCTGCATCTTAAAAAGCAAGCTTGACTGTCTCTTCACAGAGGAAGACAGTCATTTATGATTGAGGCTGTCAGCTGGCTCTAAGTGGTGTCACTCTGTCGGGTTTCAGGGAGTTACACTGCTTTGGGCTGGCTTAAGACCTCAATATACATACCAGGGGTGTCAAAGGGCAGGGGAAAGGTATGTGAAACACCTGTCTGAATACAGCAGGACACTCACCTCTTCTGACCGGCTGGTGATGCTCTGTTTGATGCACCCCAGGATGTGGTTTGCCCTCTTGGCTGCCAGGGCACACTGTTGGCTGACATCGAGCTGCTGCTGACCAGCACTCCCAGATTCCTCCCTACAGAACTGCTCTCCAGGCACTCCTCTCCCAATTTATACCCAGAAATATGTGTTTGTTCTGGCACTTTTTTGCCCCCCTTTTCAATACTGCTGTTCTTCAGCCCTGTGTCAGTGAGAAGAGGTATCACAGGGCTGGTGCTTTATAAATACTTAACACTATTTTGCTGAAGCACAACTCCAGTGAGTTCCTCCCCTGATTTTAGGGCTGCATGAATCAGCTGAAACCACTGCTATGTCAGATTTCACCACTTGTAAAACAGGGATAGTGTTACCTGCCACCTTTGCTCTGCACTGTGGAGCCTCCAAAGGCAAAGTGTTACATAAATGCTCCACACTTACCATTCCAAACAGTAAATCAAGGGCAGGACAAGTACGGCAAGCTGGAACAGGTCTTAAATCTGCAGACATAAGCAGAGTCATGTGTGCAAAACATTTCAAAAATAATATGAAAATGTGGGAATAATTCTCTGTAGTGAAGGAATAAGAGTAATTGCAGAAGTGTAGGGGTGAGATGGGAATAGTGGGAATTACCACTCACACAAAATTAACTGCAACAGTGTTTTGCAAGCACACAGGACACGAATATGAAAGATTAGTCAAAAGGACTGGAAAAGTGGTCCGGCAGAGCTGTAGCAAAAGCCAGAGTCTTGGTGGCTACTGTTAGAAATTGAGGTCTTTATGGTTCTGCTTCATATGGACTAAAAGAACATTACTGACAGGATTCTGCTTATATTGGCAGAATTAATTTCCCTACCAAAAAAAGAAAAAAAAACAAAAATAAAAAAACACTGCAGCAGCTAAATCCATAGGAAAATATCTATTAAATAAAGAAATAAGTCATTGTATATGATTTCAGACAGCTATCATATAAGTGTTCTGTGAGAGTACAGTGGTTCCTGGAAGTCAGGCAGTATGATAGCCTTAATTTGTCTGAAGAGGTACAACTCCATTTCCAGATGCAAGCCAGGTAAATGCTCTTCACTTCAAAACATACAGAGGAAGATTGGTAAATGTTAAGTAGGACAGATTGTACTTCCACAGAAAATATACTGATGTACGTAAGAAAATACAATGTGGCCCTTCTTCCTGGCTTTGAGTATGCCTTGAAAGGGGAGACCGGTTTTGGACACAGCTGCACCGGTACAGGTATACTCTGGATTTGAAAAGCATATGCAAAAGATATTCAGCTCCTGGGTACTACTCAGTACAGCTCTATTAAGAACTCTCTGATTACAGGTTAAGAACATCTGTTAATCAAAAAACAACTCTTCACCAAAAAAGAAGGTTTGCAGGAAAGGTTGTTTTTCTTCAGACAAGCTTCATAGGATCTCCCTTAGCTAATTCATGTGAAAATGTGATAAAATAAGTCACCTATTAAACTGAATAAGGACAGGTTATGTCCCACTTCCTTAAAAGGACAGTTGGGATTGTAACACCCCTAACAAATATCTCCTCTGTGCTTTCCTAACAGCAAGGGAGGAGGCTGCATGCTGAGGCCACGGGCAGTGACATGGAACAACTTTGTTCAGGAGCAGTACTTAGCACCACAAAAAGCAGTGCTCCTCCTGGGCTCATGCCTGACAACGAAATTCCACTTGCGGCCAGCGCTGCTGCAGGCACTCCTGGAAGTTGCTGGGGCTCCTTAATGTCCAATAAAGTACAAGAAAATCCAGGCTGTGCACATCTGTTGAAAGATATGTTCAGCATTTTGAAGTGGCTCTCAGTCTGAAATGTGAGAACATGGTTCCTAGAACTGGTATTTGAAGGTCAAGAGCTTGAAGATATTTTCCATCTTTACAAACTATATTTGCAAGACAAGAAACTTACACAAGAATCATGTTGTTTCTCATGCAGATATCAACTATAGCTCAGACAGGGAAGAAAAACAGAATTGTAGAATCATAATTCATGGAATCATAGCATGATTTTAGTTCATAGAGCCCTTAAAAATCATCTAATTCCAACCTCCCTGCCATGGACAGGGATGCCACTCACTACTCACCCACGAACACCTTCAATTCTAGCTGTCGGAATCCAAAATATGCCCAGGATGTATACTTAGGGAGGACTTTTCTTGTAAAAATACTCAAAGTCATCAGGACATATACTTCTTCAAAGCCCAGAGGTATTTGCAGCTATTGACAGTATTTTCTGTAACTCCTAAATCTCAGACCTCTGAAAACCAGGAAACAACAGAGATAAGCCATACATATACATTATTTACCCAAACAACTTTAATTCTGCTAACCCTGACTGAAATGACAGAAAGGAAGAAGCACCTGCCAGTAGTTTAGCTGCACCCAGTTTATTAGCTCTAAGTGTCCTGAAGGGCCGAAGATAAAATGGAGCAATCAGGAGAGCTGTGATTGTGATGTGAAGTGCTTCAGGCATCCTCTGCGTGTGTGGAGAAAGGAAGAGCTGCAAATGTACCTCAGCAGGGGCTGTGGTGCCTCATTTCAGCAGTGTGCTGAATAGATTGTGCCAGGAGCTTAGCACAATTTCTCTTTTTGTCTTGGGGATTATAATCTGTTAAATGTGCGATTAGTGAAATACGTGGATTTTTATCCTTGGAAAATGAAAGAGGGGTGTTAGATGGCATTGTATATGAAAGGTGAGGGGATTACAAATGAAAATGAAGAACCATAAATATTAGCAGATGTGTGGCTTTTTCAGAGCATGGAAAGTATGTTACATCAGGCATTTCCCACTCTATTCATTTCCCAGACAGGGAGCACGCATGTGTGGTAAAGGCACAGCACTCCACTCAGAGATGACAGAATTATGGATGTGCTGCTCACCTGCATTTGCTTTTAGAGATTCAAGATGATTGAACTCAACACAGGAGAAGCATGTGGAGCATTGTGGAAAGCCTCTAATTAACAAGTCCTGCCACTCTATTTCCAAGGGACTGGTTTGCTTCCTCTTGTATCTTGGTTTTTACCTTGTCTGCCTGCTTTTGATGGAGGAAGGCTGGAAGGGCAGCAGGACACTGGGATCTGTTTCAGGAAGAAAAACTGCTTTTCAGACAAAACAGTAATCATACACAAAATAGTTTTTCATTGAGATACTACCGTGTTTAGATAGAAATAAGGGATACAACTTTCTTCTGGAACATTCGTTTGCCTGCTGTATACATTGTAAGCATTCTGTGAAGGATATAATATGCTTGGAAATGTTTCCAAAAGGTTCATTAGACCCCTGAAAAAATCCCAAATGTAGTCTATGTCCTTGCATGTTCACACTTTTATTTCCAGGTGGGAACAATGAGTGGTAATTACAGGTGTGAAAATCATCTCTCTAAATACAGTTCTCTCAGCAGAATGAGAATATCCATGGGAATAAGTACAGATGGAGGAAGGAAGCTCAAAAGGCTTTGAACTGCTTTCTTGCTATCACTGCTACACACCAGCGCTAGCACCTGAGAGTCTGTGATGTGCATCAGGGGCACCTGTTCTCAGCTACTCTATCCAACCAGTCTCTTTTAAGTATATTTCAAGCACCTTTCTTCCCCTCTATTCCCTTTCCAGAGAAACAAGACAAAATGTACAAAAGAACAGAAGTCCTAGAATTCATAGGCATTCACAAAAGACGGAAAAGGGGAATGCAAAAGCCTCTGTCAGATTGACAGCTGCAGGCAATTCACGCATTTCCAAAACCAGAGCACACTAGAGCATGCGGGAACGTAACCTCATGCCTCCCTCTCATAGCAATTGTTAGATTCCATGAGGAAGCAAAGTCCTCACATCCCACCTATGCCCTCTCATCTTACTTTGGGCATGGTCCCTTAGATTAGGATCAGTAAATTCTTTCTTCTGTACTTTTAGACACCTTCTCCACGAATTCTTGCTTCTCTCTTTGAAAGCATTTCCATTTGTAGCTCGCTTTATTTTGCAAGTACATCCTTAATTTTCTTACTGAATTCAGATGAGTTTATTCCCCACTGCCACTATCCCCTACAAGAATATTCAAGGTTGACAGATACATAGATGATGACAATATGAATATCTTACAGCAATAGATTTAATTTTTCTTTTCGTTTAACACAACGGAAATGCATTAAGAAAAGAAAAAAAAGCCATCCACTGTGTTTTCAGAAAAGAGTGTGCTCATTTTCAGACATTGTACATAGAAGAGCAATTAGCTGTTTTTCATGGCAAAGTGAATATTCACTTCCTAAAAATATAGCCCAATGTCATCAACAAACTAATCTGTAGAAATTCAGAGGCTACCAACTCAGTTCTTCACTTTAAAACTTTGACTTAAATGTGATTTAAAGGCCATTAATGTCAGCAGAAGACTTTTCACTGACTTCTAAAGGATTTTTCATCAGACCATTACAGATGTAACATTTCTGGGTCCATGGAAGAAATAGAAGTCAGACATGAAAACTAAATCATTTAACTGTGGATTGTGGACAGAAGAAAAACACATTCAGCATATTAAGATGAAACATGCCTTCTCCTCTAATGCACGGAGAAACAAGAAGTGCAATACACTAACGTTCTAATAAATTACTTATTCAAGCACTTGTGTATGCTTAAGTGCCAGACATTAAGGTATTTTCAGACAGATGACTCCATCCTGTCATTTGGCACCTTGTTGCCACAGTTGTCTTCTGCTTAATTCCAGTCACACCTCTCCTTCTGTGATAGAGTTCTTGTTGTAAAGTCACCTTGTCGTTCTCACATAGCCAGATCCATGTTTTGTTTTACAGCTAGCCTGATCTGCCTTCCATGTCATTACACGAGAACTCCACCAGAAGTATGTGCTCCGTGGCAGTGGATAAACCGTGGGGAACTTGCAAAACAGTCTTTGTAAGGAGGAGAAAAAAATGGGGCAAGAATAACTGCTGGAGGATTAAATGTAATGGCCACTCAGCTACAGTTTTTCAATGTATTATCAGCCCAGCTTGCTGATAGGAGTGAAAATATTAGGAGGAATGAAAGCTAGTACCTCTGCCTCTGGTTTTTATTCAAATTGAAAACATGCAGATGAGAACTACCATACCCTAGCCATCAGATTTTCCTCTGTTCTGAGAAAGATACCAAAGTTCTCCTGGAGGTAATGGGTTTCTCAAAAACACTGCAGATTGTCAACTAGTACAGTTTCCATTTCCTACTTGGGTGCTGGGAAGCTTTCACACCTCTTGTGTGGCCTGCTAGCCAACACAATGCTACCAAATGTTCTTTCATGTGAATTGCTAAAATAAGCAAAATAACAGTTTTTGCTGAAAGAGAGAAAATAAAAGGTCATTCATAGGGATAAGGAGGGAGAAGAAGAACAAACTGACCCAGAGGAAACTTCCCCTTCTTCCCCCACCCTGCTATAACTCTCTGAAAAGTTTGTCCATGAAAAGGTGAAAGTTTCAAATGATCCCATGACTCCTGGATCTTTATCTTTCATGAAAATAAAAGAAACACCAAGATTTTGTTGAAAAGATCACAACAGAAAGAAATAGTGATCACTGCAATTACACTGCAAAGCTGTGGGAGACAGATGACATCTACGGAATTGAAAATTTCTACACGTGAGTATTCAGTTCATGGGTATTGAATACCTCTGTCCATTCTAGAAAAAATGAATTCTGTTCAGAGTACAGAAGACTGAAAGGAGACATATGAACCTTCAAAAATGCAAAAGAAAGTGATAAATTGTTTTTCATATTTTCTGTGAGTAGACACAAAAATTATAGGATTATGTCAATACAATACAGAATCATTCTAAACTCACAGAATTTCAAAAATATTTTTCATGCAAACAGATTGCCTAGAGAGTGATGAATTTTCTGACTGAGGAAAGAGAAGAGGAAGGTTATCACAGGTAAAGAGGGATAACAATTGAGACAGAGGGATAGGCTGGATGACCGATGTCCCTTTGAATTCTGCTGTTTCATGATTCACCAACCACAATTATTCAGCAGTTGTGAGCTACTCTAGGTTAAAATCTTTTTGAACGCCTGTTAATTCCTTAAGACTTACTAAGATACAAGGCATTATCATGAGATAGAACATCTTTACTCCCACCAGTGGCACCTCAACTAGCTCACTGCCATCATTAACGAGAAAGGGCTCCTGGTAATGAGCCTGGTCCCCAATAAATGACCAAACAAAGCATTTACAGTCATGGCAGGCTGTCCCTTTACCAGAAGGCTTTAAAACAGGAAGGACCATGAAGCTTAAACAGATTTATTTACATGAAAAAACACAGTTATTGTCCTGTCTGTGATGGAGGTCAGGCTAATATAATATTACTTGTGGTTTTCAGTGCATTACGTCCACACCGACACTTGATGTCTTGGGGATGAGCAGAAATGGAATCTCCTGAAGGGCAGAAAGCCATATCTGCCTGTTATGGAGTTGTACTATAGTGTAGATGGCCTTTTTCCTATTCATTTCCCTTGTCTTGACCAATAAATAAGCAAGTTCAAGCAATTAAACCATGAGGAGGAAAACTTGCTGACTAATGAACTGGATTTTTTCTCATTCCTGACCTTGCTGGGCCATTCCACCAGTTTAGAGGATCATTAATCAACAAATCTCTTTCATTTTATCTTTGCCTGGAAAATGAAAAGGTTCACACTTTGTATTAGTGTCATGCACATACAGTTTATAAAGTCATATTCAATGAATAAATATACACTTTAATAAGTAGTTTACCAGTTGTTGTTGACCTTGGTCAACAGACTGCCTCTATACCATGGCTTTGCAGTTCTCACTACCACTCCTCTTTTTGTATTCTGCTCTATTACTTTTACTCAGTATTTACTATTAAAAATAAATTTAACATTTTAAAATATTCCTTCATATATCGTGTGACTGCAAAGGCTGAAAATGTTTCATTTTGAGGCTCCTTCTGTTATCAGAAGACAAATACCTTATTTTCTTCCTCAATCTTCTTGCTGAAGAGGAACAATAGAAACTGATGTAACCACTAGCAGACATATATTAGTCTCTTGGCTTTATTTCTGAAACTTCTCTATTAGAGCCCACTTAATTAGATGCATAAATCCTGTAAATGATGTCAATGTTCATAATTAAATGAGACAATTGTGAAATCAGCTGCAGCACAAAATGTAGATAAATGTGGGAAGGAACAATAAGGGATTGCTTTATTATAAATCTGCATGACTAACACTACCATAGCAATGTAGCAGAGAACCTATAACATCTGCTTCATACATATGAAAATTCAATTAAATTATCAGCCATGAATTACTGTAGCACAAATACCAACAATAAAAACTTTGACCTAATTATTTTAAGATTTTTCAGAAGGAAAAGGTCACATTTCAGTACAATGAAGTTGGTAGATTCATTTTGGTGATACTTAAAAAGCTTAATCCTGTAAAATCTTTTAAAAATGTGCCTCTCATCAATGGAAAGAATACAAAAATAATGAGACATTTTAAATCTACCGCTGTTCAAAATAAAATCAAGCAACACAAAAATTAAAATACAACTTAATTGTAAATTGTTGTAGCAATCTAAGATCTATTAGTTAGGATGTTTTATATCAAATCAGAGTCCATATCTGAACTCAAGGTGCATCTTATTGTTTCTTTAAAAGAAATATCTGTTTTCATGGTATAAACTGGATGGTTCTGTCACTCCAACAGTTTAGTGGAAGAAGACTTTAGGGGAAAAAAAATGGCCAGGGAAGAAAAATTTCAAATGTTTTCACCCTCCACGTGTTCAAGCTTAAAGGATCGACAGCAACCTTGACTTTGAAGGAAATATGCATAAATGCACATTTATATGTGCATATTCACACACATGTGAATACATAGAGATACAAATGTACATACACATATATGCATATATATACAAAATTATATCACTCTCCTTCTCCCTTTTGTCCAAGTTTAGACCACACTGACTTCTAGTGCTGCTTAGAGAATATACACTGGATAGATACTATCCCATCAAATCAGAAGTGAATTTTAATGCTTATTCCCAAATAAATCTTGGTGACAGATGGAATGTTCTTTACAGGAATAATAATTAGGAGTTAGGTCCTCCAACTGGATTTGGCAGCCCTCTTGCAAAAGTAATCTTCAAAGTCTTTGGGCAGATGCTCAAGTCCACCACCATAAGTCCCAGCTGAAGGACTGGCTCCTTCAGAGCTTCCTTAGAGTGCTCTGCAGTTCAGTGCTTCAGGAAGACCCTGCTCCTGATGTCGCATCCACTGCTGTGAGAAACACAAGAGCTGAGGCCAGAGCTAATGTGCCATGTCCACATTCTCGACCTTGGCAGTACCAGAGAGTGGCATCTTCTGCTGTTTTCATAGGCTGCCAAATCCACTGCCAGTGCTTAACAAAGAACAATTCTAATGGGGCACATCCAAAGCATTGACTTGGCATTATTGAATGGCAAACAGACAGATGGAGGGGTCACAATAAGAGGATTTATCCTTGGAGGTCCTCAAGTAAAGCACCTAAGCAGAGATCTTCCTTCTGCACTAAATGAACAGCTCAGCATGGCCTTGATCCCTGCATGGCCACACAGAAGAGTATAAAACTGTTCTTCTCCTCCTCCTCCTATTCCAAATACCAGTTAAAAGCTTAGGGACAAGGGTTATCATAGGCCCAACAGATAGCAGGCTGTACATTTCCCTGGACTTGGAAACTGTTGCAGAACTTAAAGCAGGCCTGGCTAGAGCATAGCTGCTGAACCATGTTGCTGTTTGGCTGCGGAGAAGGCAGATCACTGCCCTGACTTTTCCCCAAGGTTTTCTGAAATGACATCTCCTCACCCAAACTCACAAGTGCTGCAGAATTTCTACTAATCCAGAATGATATACCCAGACCTCTAAAGAAAAAGCCCTTTAGACACAGAGGGTTCAGCCCTGAGGTAATCTTTGGGTCTGAAGCCAATGAAGCTTTAAGAAAGGAGATGTGAATCTCTGGAACAAATTTGCTTAAAGAAACCTGCAGGTAACTCCAAAGCTTGCATTCAGCAAGAAGAGCTGAGTAGAAGAGCATTTGGGATGTATGGAAAGGTGATGGCACACATTCATAACTCAAAGCTAGTCAGCCAAAAGCCCACTCTGGCTCAGGTGCTCTCCATCAACTGTGAGTGCACAGCTTCCATATCAGAGCTGGATGGGGTCCAGATGGCATAAGGCACGGGGGGAAGACACAGACACACCCCAGACAGATGTGCCCTCAAACCTGATCAATGTTGCATCAAGCTGGACTCCAGCATTTGCTCCTACACAATTCCCTCTGGTACTCTGCATGGAGGCTGGCAGCTCACAGGTTTCACGGCCTGTTTAGAGCTGGCTGTATCGGATGCATCAAGCACTAGTGCAGGAGAGAAGCCGTGGTGTTGTAAAACAGCAGGAGCCATACTCCCCTTACCTTAAAAAGGCATATTTTCCTTCTGAAACTTGGTTTTGGGCCTTGTCATTCCATATGGTCCACAGCAGCCATTTTTGTGTCACATGATCTAGAGTACTAAGTATTGGTGTTGTGATGCTCAGACATTGAGAATACACCTGTGCTGCCTAGGCATTCCTTTACCATAGAAAAACCTAATATTAAAAAAAAAAAAGGGGGGGAAAAATGCAATTCTGCCCTGAGGCTGAGATTGGAGAGAATGAGCTATTCCTGACAGACATCACATGAAGCACCACCTGCAGATGATGATGACCCTCTGAAGGGTTCAGGACACCTGCACAATGCACCTGCATAAACTAAACTGAGTTCTGCCTTACCCACACACACATAGGCACATACCTGGTCGGCTACAAGTCTCGTATCCTAATGGATAGGTCTTCCATGGCACAGTGCCAGCGTATTAGCAATGTTTGCTTTAATTACCTAATTTGCAGAGAAAAAGGGATCAAACCTGTATCATAGATCTGCCTCCAATCAGAAGGTAGACAGAGCGCCATTATCTACAGAAAGCCTATATTATCAGCTGAGATATAAGTCCTATCCTGATGGACGACTAATATACTTGCATTATTAACTGAGATCCATACAGTGTAAATGGAGTCAATATGGCGAGCAGAGTTTATAGTGATAATCAAAAGTTGTCATTTACTCTCTGCTAAGCTGCTGATGAGTATTGCTGCCTATGCTCAGTCCATTGCCATCTAAGCTGTACTGAGGGCATTAAAAATTAGATGTGGCAAACCTACATCTCCTGCACTTCACAACAAGCTGCTGTGGCCCAGCACATTCCTTTCTTTAGCTGCACTGATATTTTATGCATTTATACTAGCAGCTGATTTCAGTTTTAACAGCAGATTTAATACCACAAAACTATGGAATGGTTTGAGCTGGAAGAGAGACATTAAAGACAATCTAGCTCCAATCCCCCTGACATGGGCAGGGACACCTTCTACTAGAAAACCTTGCTCAAAGCCCCATCCAGCCTGGCCTTGAACACTTTCAGGGATGGGGCATTCACAGATTCTCTGCACACCTTGTGCCAGTGTATCACCAGCCCCACAGTAAAGAATTTCTTCCTAATACCTAATATTATATAAACTTACTCTCTTACCATTGAAAGCCACTCCCCCTTTTCCTATCTCAACAGGCCCTTGTGAAAAGTCCCTCTCCAACTTTCTTGTAGCCCCCTTTAGGTACTGGAAGGTACTCTGAGGTCTCCCTGGAGCCTTCTCTTCTCCGGACTAAACAACCCTGACTCTTCCAAGTCCCAGTGTGAGACCAACCAAGTCTGTTTTCATAATAGAGGTGCTCCAACTCTCATATTTGTGGCTTCTTCTGGACTCACTCCAACAAGTCCATGTCATTCTTATTTTGTGGGTCGCAGAGCTGGACGCAGTATTTCAGGCAGAGTCTCACCAGAACTCTCACAGGGGCAGAGCAGAGGGGCAAAGTCTCCTCCCTGGCCCTGCTGCCCACCCTGCTTTGGATGCAGCCCAGGACATGGCTGGCTGGCTGGGTTGCCAGCGCGCATTGCAGGTCCTGTTGGGCTTGTCAACAAACAAGTCCAAGTCTTTCTCTCCAGGGCTAGTCTTGAATTCTCTCCCTGGCCTGTATTTGTACTTGGGATTGTCCCAAACCAGGTGCAGGACCTTGCACTTCACCTTGGTGAATTTAATGAGATTTGCATAGGTCCGCCTCTCAAGATCATCCAGGTTTCTCTGTATGGCATCCCTTCCCTCCAGTGTGTTGACTGCATCTCACATATCAGATTAGAGAAATTCCTCTCTGAGGAATATAAGTGAACCTAGGATCACTATTGATTTTTAACAGCCTTTGCTTGTTCGCCTTTTCTTTTACCTGAAATTACACATGATGGTAATTGTTAACACATGTAGCAATACGCTCCTGTCACTCTCCCATCACTCCATCTCACGGCCCTGCTGAGACTTGTTTTCACTTTTTTTCATTTTTAATTCACTGAAACCAGGAAATCCCTAAACCTTCTACTGTGGCTAGAAGCAACTGTCCCAAATCTGACTGACATCCTCTGACTGAGAGCAAACCTCCACCTGCATCATCTACAGCTGAACCTGTCACCTTCCTCTTGGCAGGGAATAAAAAATGCAGTTGAGTGAATCCTCATCATATTGTTTTTCTCTCCAGTTTTGAGTGCTTAAGTTTGGCACGTATTTAAATAGGCCTTAGAAAAAGATACCAAATAAATTAGAAAAAAAAAAAAAAGGTAAAACTGAAACCCTCTTTCATTTAATGTTTTTTACTTCACTAGTAGGTTAACAAGACCAGACAGGAGAACTATGATATTTTTGTTTCAGGCGGACTTTAAATTCATATCTATTAAAATCAAAAAATATGGTTTTAATATGTGTTCCCTTTTACAATAAATATTCAAACAACCCTAACAATAAAGTACTAGAAGTGTTGAGATTCAGAGCTAGTCAGAGTTCTCTGTGTTTTCACTTTGCTAAGGTCTGGATTCTCAATTTGATGATACTGCTGTAAATCATGACCTGGTCAATAACATCACACAGAAGCAGGGCAGTCAAGAAAAATGCTGGAACCTCTACAGGAGCTATATGAGCCTCGGGTCCCATACCTACAAGGTCCCATGTGCCCTGAACATCCTGAATTTCACTGGGTTTTGCAAGTATTTTTATGCTCTTAGTGTGTTTGACTTTTATGGGTGCATTTTTTGGCCACTGAATAATCCCAGATTATTACAGAAGAGAGTAAAGCAGCCTTGTCACGGCAGATTAAGAATTAGCCTCCAGCCAGGTAGCAGAAGTTGAAATATACATAAAACCCAAGATACTGTGTTGTCACTGTATTCTAGGGATATATCTCAGGATTAATTTGACACTTTTCAACTTGTTCTTTTTTAATATTCATTCTTTGGCAACAGAGTTGATTTAGGAAAGAGCCATTTAGTTAATTAGAAGTCCAAAGCTATCTCTCTCTGTCTCAGTGGTGTCTTCTGCAGCCAGGCCTTACCTGTCCTATTATTTAATGTCCATCTGGAAGCAGTCTCAAGGGAAGAACTTCAATTCTTGGATGGTCTCTGAACAGCAACAGACAGTGGTGGCAGGACAGATGAATGGCTTCCAGAACTCACACCCTATGGCTATCCAGAAACAGCATCATTTTCACACTGTAGTTCTAGCTTTTGTGTCTCCCTGAAACTTCAGACACACCTTTTTTTACAAAATATTTTAAATATCTGTGAAGTCAAGAGTAGGAATTAAGTTCAATAGCCAAGGAGTACAAAGCTTTACTGGGCATGGAGGCCATTGTAGCTATCAGTCTCTCTAAAAGCATTTGATGTCACACTTTCCAGGACTCTTTGGCTGTTTTTTCACTCCAGAATCTGATTCTCCTGGAAAAAATATACTTGCAGTATATTGATAATGTTTTGAAATATAACCACATGCATTTCTGTATTGGGGTTCAAGAGACCTTATCTAAGGTAGTGGGAAAGTGAGGAAAATGAGCCCTACTTTTTGGAGTTTGTCATCCCAAAACAAAAGAAGAGACAAGTGAATCCAGTTAGGAAAGCACAAAGAGACAACAAGCTTCTGTTTCCTTTCATTCAGTTTCATTTCACCTAGCAAGCTGAACAATGAAATAGTTAAATAGTCTGGATTAAACATTTATCTTAGAGTGTTTGCCTTTTTACACATAAATTAAATTTTCTTGTTTAATCTCTGCTTTTCTTCTAATTATCTCTCTCCACACACGTTGTTGGCTCACAACTAGCATATCTCTTCAAGCAAGATGATTAAGAAGTGTCTGTTGTTGTTGGGCTTTCTTTTTTTTTCTTTAATTTCTTTCTCCAGGAGATGACAATACTATTCATTTGCTATGCAGAAGTGGTTATAACAATATATAAAAGGCAAGAAAAGACCAGTAATTTAGGCACCTTCTACCAGAAAAGGAAACAGTTTACATTTTTGATACCACATTTTTACAGATTTTTTAAAACAGAAATTCCTATAGTAGTTCTACTTTGACACACGCAATTGGTTTTTCACCTTAAACACTGATCTTTGGTGTGCATGTGTGGGTAATGCTTTAGAATTACCTGCTAGGAATTTATTACAAAGAAGCCCAAGTTTGTTTCTTATGCATTTTAGAAGTATGGCTATGAGAATGGATAAGAAATCAGAAAATTCGGGCCAACAATGTAAATAATATCCTTCTAGAAGCTACACGGCTAACAGAAAAGAATAACAGGGTGGACCCTAAAGTTTCTTCATTTCAGTTGCACTGAAGGTAAATACAAATCTTGCTCCTTTAATGAAAGACTGTCTCCCGCCCTAGACTGAACTTTGAAAAGCCTTCCCAAAGCACTTCCTTTTATATGCGGAAGCACGTGTATATGTGTAAATATATATATTTAATAGCAATATATAGAAATAGCAGTACAAAGCATTTGTTAGTCCCTCGTACTAGGAAGGATTAGATCAACTCACACATTGCAGATGTACTCTTGTGTATGGATTAAGCACTCCCTTTGCTGTTGGTGTTAAGTTTTATGTGATCATGCCCTTTAGGAAAGAGAAAGCCTTTAAATCCTCAAGTGGACAGGGCTGTAGGCTGACAGACAGCTACATCCACCCATGCATGCTCTCAAAAGCATATACACTTTTCTTCAAGATTGGGTATCTCTAAAATATGTTATATGGGATATTGTCCAAATGCCACTTAAATCCCAACAGGCTTGGGGGATCATCCACCTCCCTAGGGAGCCTGTTCCAAAACATAATAATAAAACTGTGTTAAATCATGATATGATTTAATTTTTTATCAGTCCTGCACTGGTCAGATTGCTTGGACTAGATGACCAGTTTAGGTCCCTTCCAACTGCAATATTCTATTCTATTCTATTCTATTCTATTCTATTCTATTCTATTCTATTCTATTCTATTCCATTCTATATACTCACTGAATTTTTCCCTCAGTCTGAATACACAGTAGAAACACTAGGATACACTGAAGAAAAAAAAATACTGTCTATATCACTGTGAAATTTAATCCTGATGTGTTTTTTCATTTCAAAAATATGGCTTTCAGTTGACTTTCCTTCATATACATCCCAAACAAGTGCTTCTCACTCACATTTATGTTCCGATCTCTCAGTTTATCAGAGCATTTGGCTACCATTTGACTTAAAGCATCTCCAGCCTTGCCAATTAATTGATGAAGAACCATTATGAGACAAATATATCATCTGCATTTTAACTGCGTGAATGGAAGGTTATTGAAGTAATCACTGGCAACATCTAAGCCATTAATAAAATATGATATGGGAATAGCAAATTACGAATTTCTGTACCTAGTTCCCAAAATAAATTTGCTCTTGAAGATAGTTCTAGCACTCATTATGACATAGATGAATGATGCTGATTAAAAAGAAGTGAAGAAAAGATTATCACTTCAGCATAGAAACCACTGGTGTCATTATCAGTGTCATCCATATAAAAAGTGTTAAATTTTTCAGTGGCTTCATTGCCTTGCTGTGAAATTGCAGGCGTCAACGTATACAGGCAGTTGAGCACAAGATAAGACAAAATTGGAGCTACCATGGGTTAGACCATAAACAAAAGCCCACAAATCAGGAGAAGATATGATAGTCCTGTGGCTTTAAAATGGGGTCTTTGTGGGTGTCCTCTTGTGAATGAAATATTCTCATTTTTTTCTGCTGGTGATGAGATGTTCCTTACAACAAGAACAGATACAATCACTTTGAAGTAGCCAATATCTAGTTAATGAGTAAGAATGTAAATTATCAAGTGTGCTTAATGTTATTACAACCCAAAGACATGAATAAGCTTCCTAGAGAGGGAATGAGTAGGACGCAAGGCTCAGAAGTATTGTCTCTCTCTTTCTACACCCATGTTTTCAGGGAAACTGTGGTGTGGAGGCCAGTGGGCCTATTAACCAAGGCACCATGAGAGTCCTATGGAACAAAAGATTTTAATTGGCACTCCTAGGTTAGGGTGACAGAAAGAGGCTGCTCCCAGGGACCTTTGTTGCAATATGTTAATGTATCCCAGTTCTGCTTCCCCATTTAGCCCGTTGCCCTCCCTGCCCCTTTCTACCATATATGTTCCTGCCCTAGAACGTTCTCCCTTCCCCGCCACCCCATTGGCCCTTGTTCCTCAGCCACTCCCTCATTATTTTCCTATTGGCTACCATATCCTGGTCCCGCCTGTGCTCTGCCCTCATGCCCTCACATCATTGGTCCCTGATGCTCTGTCTCCGCCCCTACCGACCCCATACTTAAACCAGGACCCTCCCTTGTTCTTGGCCTTCATCTTTGTCTTCGTCCCTGGGCCCCGTCACATGCGTGGCTGTAATAAACATCTCCCGTGGAACCCCATATGGAGACCCTTCTCCCTTCTTTGCTGTGGACTGTTCATCAGCTCTCCTGTGTGTGTGTGTGTGTGTGTGTGTGTGTGTGTGTGTGTGCATGCGTGGCACCGCCGAGCAGCTTCTGTTGGAGACGCTTTGGGAGGGTTGCAGCACCTACCACCCGCCCGCCGCAACACTGCGGATGTGCCTCTTTCCTTCTGCCTACTCATCTTTCCTGTCCCACTGTCTGTCTTCTTGTCAATTTAAAATTTATACTCATTGCAGAAAGGCTGTCTCTTCACTAGGTGGTTTGTACAGTCCCTCGCTCAATTGCACCGGTGTAATGCAAATTGTGGTATCAAATATTCGTACAAAAGCTTCACAGTGTGGCTGCATGAAATCAGAACAATCAGGGAGCAGGCACAAGCCGAGCACCCAGGTAAGATGAAGCACAGAGATTTCTATTACAATTGCTGCTTCATTACAGAGAGTGTGCTGACATAAGCTGCATTTTCATTGTCATGAGCCCAATTTCATAACCATGTATTAGACTTACGAGTTCTCCTAGCAAGCCATAATGTTTTCACTTTTGGCTGTGCAGTCACATATTGTTAGCTTAAGACAGTTAAACTTTATAAATGGCTCTGTAATATGTGGTCTTTTCAACTATAAAATTGTTCCTTAAAAAATAATCTGAGCCATTGGTCAATGCAGTCAATGTCACCTAACAGCAAATAAATTTTGGCAATGAATTAGAAGTTAACTACATAACTGTGAGCAATTCCTTCAGCTACGAGTTAGACGTATATTTTCTTTCTGTCCAATAAAAACATCACTAAAATGCTATGCAATTTTCCTGTTCCTATCTGTTGTTTTGCTTCAGAAATGATAAAGGATGTCTAATAATGAATTATTTCTAGCAGTTTGCAGGACTTTGCACTGAGAATTTTAGCTGGAATGCCTGGATTGATGCAGCCTGTTTAGGAAAACTTGCCTTATTCTATAACCCAGATAAGGAGACAGAATACCCACACTTGAATGGTATGGTGACACAAAAATACACTGAGTAAAATCAAATCCACACTCTATAAAAAGCACTTTTTTTGGCCCTTTCTTGAATAATTGAGCCCGTCTCCAGCTATATTATCTGTCTATTTAGGTTGTAAGCTGTTCGAGACAGCTTTTATCTCCTGTTCATCATGAAGCATGCTTTTCCCGTAAATTATAGCTGGAGAAGATCATGCTTACTTAATACTTCCTCAATTAAACTGTTTATTTTTAGAGGATGAAAACAAGACTGTATGTCCATCACAATGAATTTATATACAGTACAGACTATATAAATATATTTTTATCACAGTGGACCTGAATTGAAATCTCACAGATTTGACTTAGGGTTAATATATTGCACTTTAAAGTTTTAGACTGCAGCTCTCTGGTATGCTGTCTAAAGGTGGATTTGGGGCAGTATTTCAGAAATGACCAATAATTCTTACATCTGAAAGACAAGTGGGCAGCAGACTTAACGAAAAAATTCAGCATTTAGAAGTGACCATCATTTTTCAGAGATCACAGCAAGCTGTAACATCTTTATGATTCTGACCTTCTTCTGGAGCTTGATGGGAAAAGAGATCCACATGTGGCACACCACCTGTACAGCCTTCTGGGTGCCACTATGAGATGGCAACAAAGCACAGCAGGGCCAGTGGCATTGTGTTGCCACCAGCATCAGACCAGGAAGGGATAAAATTCCCTCATCTGTGTCAGAATTGTGCACTGAATATTTGAATGTTCAGAAACCGTGTTCACTGTCAGCATGAAAATGAAGTGTCACTCAGAAGCATCCTCACAACTCACCTTTGTGAGAGGTCATGAGATCTTCATCTCTCCCACTCCAGGCCAGAGCAACTGAAGAAGGTGCTGGTGTGAATTTTCATGCTGAGGCTTCCCCAGATCTGCCTGGTCTGACCTTTGACCAAAGCTCTATGATATCAAAATCTTCACCAGCTCCAGGCTGCAGCTGTTTCACACCAAAATCCAAATTACATACCAAATACATTTTTCTCCGCACTGTAAATGCACAGATACATCTTCAGGAGAGAGCCCCTTGCCAGTGATCAGGTAGGATTCCACATCCAAAAATGAAGGGAAGGGCTGACCAGATCAATGATATTTTTATGGGAGAACTTCATAGACAAAATGTCACAGTGCCAGAGAGAAGAGAAAGCAGAAGTTGGGTGTGGGTTGCAAGCATATTCCATCTTAGATGCTGGGCTGCATATTGGCACAATACTGTGCAGCATTTCTCGTTTCCCTGCTACCAATAGAAAGAAAATCTGGGCATATGGTGTAGCCAGGAAAGCCCTGAACTGGATCCAAGGAAGTCAACAAATCTTGACACAGAGAGAGATCTGAGCTGGCTGATATCCTGATGCCATGGGCTTGGACAAAATACTGGCAGCATGCAGAGCTGGGATATTTCTGCATTAATGTCTTTAGGACTTTGAACTGATTGTATTAAAAAAAATGCACCTTATTTATTTATTTTACTGTCAGCAACTGTTGTTGCTACTGCTGACTTCTGATTCAATAGCAACATGGACATATTTCTTTAATAGGAAAGGTTGTTCTTTTTCCCCTGAGAACTTCGTGTTCTGAGTGAGTTTATTCATGAACCATGGAAACATCATTAACATTCAGTCTGAGCAAAAGAACAGCTTTTACTTCATGCACAATCATTGGATGTCTCACTTGATCCCATTTCTGCCCATCACATTGAGCAGTCATTCCCCTCGACCATTTACTCCCGGTAAACAGAGAGCGTGTTCTGGGAAGTACAACAACGTATCTTGGGAAAACAAACAGTTCTTAGCTGCAAGAGAAATACAACTCCAATGTTTTGAGTCATGACATGGAGACAGGACATTTTCAAGGCACTTCAGAGGTGTTCCTGCAACACTGTCGCTGACCTATTAGGACTTGCAGCAGTGTTTAGCCATGTGAAGAAGTGTCTGTGGGGTAGCTCAGCCTTGTAAATCCCAGAGTTTGTTTTTTTAACCAGCATTGTGTAACTCTTCCTTTAGATTCAAGTGTGAATTTCCCAACCAAAACAGTGAAGGAAGGAAAAACAGAAAAACAGAAGCAACAACAAAAACACAAACAAACAAACAAACAAACGAATAAATCACAACACCCTAAGGTTTTCAAGCTTTTTTCCCCAGATTAACCTGTGCTTCAGAGCAATGCTTGAGGACTGCTGCTACATTTATATTTTTGATATGTCTTGTACAAGACATATTTCTTTCCATTGCATTTATACAATAAGAGTTCATTGAACACACACCAGAGGCAATTGTACATTATTGCAACTATCACATTTATTAATATTTATTGCCACCTATCCATTCCACTACTTGTCAAAGGCTTCTTTGACTGAGTTGGCAGTCAAAAAAGAATAGTAAATTTAAGAGAAGATGTCTCCTTCAGAGTCAGACCCATAAGGATTATTTCCTTTCTTTCTTCCCTCCATTTCCAAGTCTTAAAATTTGCATATTTATGACATTCAGCCAAAACCAACTCTCTGGATTTCCAGATTTTCATTCCTTTTTCTGATGAAGTGAGTACATTTTTATTTGGTCTCTCTTTGCTCTGAAAACTGTGTTAGTTAACCATCTTTAAGACATTTCCAGCTTTATAGCAATCTTAAATAAAAAACCCTATAAATAGCACTCAGATGATGGGACAGATCTTAAAAAAAAAAGAAAAAAAAAAGAAAATTAACGATCTAGAGGTTCTGATTGATGCACCAACCTAAGTCTTCACAGCTCTTCAGATCTTCTACTTCAATTCATTGTGTATCTTTCCAAATATGGTTTAATCATCGCATGAAAGTCACAAAAACTGAATGGGATGGGCAAGAAATAAAAATTGTGTATGTAAGGTGTCTGGATAAAACTAACTATAAGCTTTTTGAATGAGTATCTAAAGCGCAATTCTTAAGATTCTTCTCACAAATTAATAATGAATCTGCTCTGGGTTATCATTTTTAATTGGAAAGGAGGATTTAAAACAAGAAAAAACAACTTTAACCATGCTGAATTATCTATTATTTTGAGGTAAACCAGCTGCAGTAATGAAAGGGATCAGATAAAGACACTGGAAAGCATGAAGAGTTCAACCTGATAAGCACCTTCAAAGCCTGTGGGCATTAGCCAAACTGCAGCTGAGGAGTGCATCAGCTGATGATTAATTCCAGTAAAAGAAGCTTCTTAGTGATATTCCCTGTTTTCCCTAGTTTTATATTCTGTTCCTATGGCCTCTGGAAAATCACCTGTGTTTGATGCCAGCCACCAGCATTGTGTTGGCTTCCAGCAAAGGAGGCAAAGATGCAGCGTGAATCCTACTCACCCCCAGCTCACACCCCAAAAAGCTTACCAAAAGGAAATTTCCTACTGGGTCCCAAACATATTCTTGACCTCAGCATTCCATTTATAACTTCCCTCCTTTCTCCTGAATGGTGCTGTAAAAAAATTGTGTCTTGTTTTTTTTTTTTTTAATAGCTGGCTGACAGCTGGTTTTGCTCACTGCTAGTAGATAGTAGTGAGCACTTCCAAGGAGAGAGTGCTTGCTCACCAGTCAGCTCTTTGTCAAGCAGGAAGATCAGTCACCTTAACAAAAGTATTCGTAATTTGCTCTTTTTTCAGTTGCATCTGGAAAAACTGTTATTTCAGGTGTTTCCCTAGCTCCTGAAGGCCAAGGCTTCCACAGCTTCAAGGAGCCTTTTGGATAGGCCTGGAATTACTATGTTTTTAGCAGCACTCTTTTCTCTGAGTTATCAAAGATAAGAAGCAAAAGCACGAGGGAAATGGGAGCACTGGGTGGAGACATCACTTGTGGAGTAAGGAAGAGAGCTTGACCTTCCCAGACAGAGCTCAGAGCTCCCTGTTCCACCAAGCACCATACCCTTCGGCAGCTAAAAACCCTCCAGCAATTTAAGGAAAGGGCTGTCGGCATTAGGCACAGGAAGGCAACTGTGCAACTCACTGAGGAAGGGAGAAAACACAGGGGCCCTTGTGCAGGAGCCTGTTTCACCTCAGAGGGGCAAGACATGTTGGTGGGAAGGGAGTCAGGTGGAGGATTTTGGTGCATGTGGACAGCAAGCAGCTGACATCCCCCAGGAGAGCGCCCAGAGGAGATGGGTGTTTGGCTAGTCCTTAGATGTGCTGTGTACTTGTCTGGCTCTCAAGCTCCCTGATAGATTGGGTTTTGAGGTATTGCTGATATTGCTGATGCTTTGTGTGAGGTTTCTGTCTGTTTTATAACTCTGTTTAGCACCAACTTACTCAATATGTCTTTTGTATCTATAATGATAAAATAAACTGCTGTAAATTTACCCAAAACCTGACACTTCTCAGACACTCCCACTGATGCAAAGAATCTGCTTTTAATTGTAGCTATTGGTGCAGAAGGCATTCTTAACTGCATCTGATCCACTTTTACACACAGAAACATTTGGTTTGTTTACTCCCACAGAGGAAAAATATGAAGATGATAGAAATGGTACAACTGAAACATGCACAAACACTTGGCCATTACAGAGAGGCTTCACGACTGCTCAAGAAGGACACGTGCCATCACCTGAAGCCACAAGGGGACCAAGTTCAGCCCTTCAGCTTTTTCTCCACCCCAGGAGCAGGTGAGCATCCATCTCCATACAGAGGTGGCCTGAAGCCACTTTAACTCCCCTGTCACTTAACCACTCCTTCCCTGGTTATAGCAGTGATATGAGTGGGTTTATACCCCAGTATTGGATTCATTACAGACTGACACCCCCAAAAGGTCACCATCCTCAAATCACATGAGTGAAAGTCAGACTAGAGACCCTCAATATATTTTAAAATGTTTCTTTGCACCTTAAAGCTGACTGCCAAAAATATACCCACAAATTCCCCCCTCTTTCTTCACAGCATGCTTAGCAACAGGAAACCTATGCATTTTTCCAGCCTACAAATTCCTGTCAGCTCCACTTTTCCTTTGCAGTGGGGTAACAAGCCTGGAAGCAATGCCATTGGCAGCACTGCTGAGGAGCAGGGACACCATGTCCATCCCCAGGACAGCAGCCAGTGCAGGCTTGGCCATCTGGGGGAGCTGCACAAGGCAGACACCTGGAGCCTGAGTCCCCAGAGCAATTCACGTTTGACATGTCAAAAAACGACAGGAAAACATCAGAACAGAGATGTGAATAGTGAGAGATAAGCTGACACCTTCCGATATCAAGCCTGGGAAAACAAACCTGTGCACAATAACTCGCCAAAGTAAACAGCTTTCTATCGCTTGTTCTGCTTTCAGTGAACATGCTCATGCAGAAAGTCTCACCTACACATGCCTCAGGACCTCTTCCAAAACTCAGTCCCTGATCAGCATTACTTTTTCACCTATTAGGTGAGCCAAGTTGACAGTGATTTTGAAGGAGGAATTTTGATTCCTCTGTATATTAAATGTTTGTTTTTCTCTCTCTTTCTTGCTGTCAGTAGATTGCATATATCGTTCATGGATAAACCACCTTATCTCCCTTATTACTTTATTTTGGAGCTACTTAGCATACTGATGTTTGCAATTTCAGGTAAAGTTCTGTTTAACCTTTCCTTTGACAGTTTGGCTTTCTCTGAGGTAAGCAATATGAATATTTACTCTCCCAACTTATATCTGCAGTGACCTGTGACACTAATATATGAATCGTAAAGAAGCCAAGAGAGCTTGCCCAGCTGGTGGAAGGACATAAGTGCCCAAATCGAGTGCCACGGAATATATCTTAGCCTAAAATTCCTGCCATGAGGAGTAATATGATGGCACATGTGTAGAGTGAACAATTGATCTCAGCTGGCACAACAGTTCCTTTTCTTCCCTGAAAGCTTTGAATAAAATTTCTTGACTTGCCCAGTTTTGGGAGACCTTTACAGGGAAGTCAGTAGCAGACCAGAGTCCAGATGAACCCTCTTGGTGGGTCAGACATCCATCAGAGGTAACAGATGAGGCATTTCATGCATGTAATGATTACATGGTATTTACTTGCATGACCAAGTGCAAAACCCAGCCACACTGTGACAGAATTATGTAGATGTAAGACTTAGAAGTTTACAATAAGACAAGATCATCCAGAGAGAAGAGCAATAAGGTCAGCAAACCAGCTCACTATATTCTCACAGCCAGTCCATGTAAAGGCAGAAATCCCAACCCTTCATTGCCAGCACTGCAGAGGAGAGGTGGTTACACTCTGCTTTCCTTCCAGACACTGTGGAGTGTCAGCAGGCAGATTTATAGTCTCTGTTCCTTCTCAGGGAAACATGCCATTGTCCTGCCAGCTAATAAAGTGTAACCACCTACAGAAAGCTGCAAAGACTGATCAAGCTTCTTACAACACAGTTCTCTTAAGCCACTGACAAAAAAATTCCCCGACACCACTGACAAAAAAATTCCCCAACACCGAGCATCATGGTCAAAATCCACAGTAGTGTTCATCTGTGTATTTTCAAAGCTTCAGGTCCTTTCCCTTTCTCCAATTAACATGTTTTCATGAAACTGTAGAATCTACAAATGGATTTCTTTGGAGTTGAAGGCAATAAAGAAGCATTGCCAGGATATCCACAGATTAGTTTATCTCTGATCCAACTTTCTTCTCAGCCTGGCATATAACCAGGTATTGTATATAGAAAACTCAGCTGAAGGATTCTGAAATGCTAAGTCATATAATTCTACTTATATCTAATTTCAGTAATTGTGATTAATTGTATAATTATATAGTAGGTGACATTCTAAACTGACTGGGCAGCCATCATTGAGAGAAGAGTTCAGAGGCTGAAACTAAAACAACTTTTTTTTTTTTTAAGGTAAAAGATGGCTAATACTGAAAACACTGTCTTAGTGATCAACTTCTCTGTTATCCCTTAGCTTGTCCATGAATATGAAGGGAAGTTTAGAATGATAGAGTTTTTCTATAACTTTTTCTCTCTTCCTATTTTTAAGGACGCTTACGAGAGGAATACATAATACTGCAAAATAGATGCATTCTGAGTTTATTTTATTGACTGAATACTACTCTGTTCTCCAGACATTCTTACTGAAACAATTGGGATCACTCCTGAAGTAAAGCAATAGTGGTGAAAGAAAAATATGAAACTCTGGCTCATTAAAATGGAAAGAAAACATGAATATAAGTTTTATGACTTCCTGTTGTTTGAGTTTTATTATTATACTCTTAACATAAAATTTTGAGAAGGTACTTAGGTTTTAAGATAGTTGTGGAGACCATCAAAATGACAAATGCTAAGAAAAGGTAAGAAAGCGACCTATTAAAATATAAGAGTACTGAAATCCATATCGATCGACAAGCTACTCAAAGCAGAGAATACATGGATTATTACATATTTCAATTCAAAATCCAAGGTTGAGATGCTTAATTTTTTTTTAATAGGCTCCAAGTAATAACATATCTTTAGTCAAAGAAGCTCAGTATTGCCCATTATAGAGTAATAATATTTGGCTTTAAAAACTTACTTCCAAATAAATTAACAAAATGTAGACACATTAAACAAGTTTAGGGAGAAATCCTTTAGAAACTGTTTTTATTTCCGATTCTGCAACAAAAAGCCCTTGGAAATGAACAGATACACCTCACAAAGAGCTACATTCTATCTTTCACTGTAATAGAACTGATAGACGGATGCAGAATATTGGAGATGTGACTTCCTCTCCAATACAATGACATTAGCATTTTACATGCAGGATTGGATAGCATTTTATGTAAGATCAGATAGACTATTGTCTCAGAAAACACTGATCATTATCTCTTTATGAACAGACTATATTAATATTTTGGCAAAATCCAATAATCACAATTGCTACATAATTACTCTTGGCCATTGAACCAATGGACTTCCAAAAGAAACTACAAGGTATAATTACTCTTGGCCATGAAGTCAATGAATAAGTCTTCCAAAAGTATCTACAAGGTGTAGGACTGTAAGTCCCTGTGTCTTAACATCAAGTGTTGCCCTGATGGTAGGTAGCCTTGTTGCCTACTTAGGAATGCAGCTCCAGAATCCTAAATGCATCACACCTAAATCTACTTTGAGCCTTATCAGTTAGCTACAGCGGAGTCTTCTGCTGTACCTCAAAATGTGCCTTTTCAAATAAAAGGAACCTTTTGTAATCCTGGAAAATGATCTGAACTTCTGGGGACACTTTGTGTAAGAGGCACCCAGACAAGATTTCCGACTGGATGCATGACCTTGGTGCACACCTCTGTAGAAACCTAACAGCAGCTTATTTATCAGTGCACCTCAACACACCCTGAGCTTTTCTGCGGAGGCCGATAAGCTCCCTGGTCAGGATGACTCCGGAGCCCCCTGGGTGGCCGGTCCCTGAAAGTTGAGGTCAGGGAGACAAAAAGACCTCTCCCCAGGATCCTTTGTTGCATTTTGTTAATGTACCCCAGTTCTGCCTCCCTGGTTGGCTCATTGGCTTCCTCCCTCTTCTCTCCCCTATACGCCCCAGACCTAGAATGTTCTCCCTCCTCTGTTCATCCACTGGCCCTATGTTCCTCAGCCACTCCCTCACTATTTTTCCGTTGGTTCCCATACCCAAGTCTCTTCTGTGCACTGCCCCCGTGCCCTCGAATCATTGGTCCCTGATGCTTTCTCCGCCCTTACCTCCCTCTCTCTTTAACCCTGGACTCCCCATTGTTCCAGGTTCTATTCACTGCCCTCCTTCATGCGCACGGCCGCAATAAACCCCACGTGGAACACCACAAAAAGACCCTTCCCTTCTCTTTGCTGCCGATCCATCTAAGGAGCTGTTGGGTGTTTGTGTGTGTGTATTTGGTGTGTGTGGCTCCCAGCAAGCGGCTCCACTTGGAGATGCCTCAGGACAGCCATGGCCTCGTACCACCCTGGCACCTAGCAGCCACACTTTTCCAAATCCCTCTTTTCCAAAATGCCATTACCAGGACTTGAGAAAATTGAGAATCAACACAGAATCCCAGCACACAGCCAGTGACTTCATCAAAACAGAGAAAGGTTAAAAAAAAAAATCATTTAGGTAGCAAGGTTTTCCAGAATCTACTGCATAGACCTAGTGTTCTTGGATCTGTCTGAGCTGAGTCAGGGCAGAAAATTAAATGTCTTCACTACCCTCCACCAGACTTCTTGCAGAGCAGAAATGAACTCTTCAGTCAGCTAAAATGGGAATTTAATCAAGTACGATCTGTAAGCAAAATTTACAGTGACACCCTGGCTCCCGGCTATCTTAGCACTAGCTCCAAAGCAACTATCTTTCGCAAGAAGGCTGTGAAACAAACAAACCAAAACAAAAATTGTTCTTTGATTTATAACAACTTGAAAAAAGATAGAACTTTTTTTTTCCAGTCAAACTCCAGGACCTTCTTCGTTTTTAATAAAGATGATACTGAGACTTTCCATGCCTACTGAGGAAAATCAGAAAGAATAATTACAATTTACAGAGAAGCCCTCAATATCATCTAAATTTAGAGTATCACACTGTTATCTCACTCACATACTTTATTTCTCACCTGTTAAATTATACTTGCTGGGAATACAGCCAAGGAACAACTGCTGGCATTTTCACTCTTTGTAAGGAACAACTTTACAGATATTACTTGGAGAACATGGGTGGATTGCAGGCTGTTTTTAAAATTTGCATTTGAAAAATATGGTAGAACATATTAAAAAGCAGACAAATTAGCTAGGAAATTAATCCTCTGCTTTGTTCTTTGGAAATGGCTAAATCTAATAACTGTGAAGAATTGTTACAGATGTTTGATATCTTGCCCAAGAAAATATCATCAAAATATATCCCTCATCTCTCCAAACCCCGGAATGAGTGTTATGAACACTTCTCAGGGAAATGGGGAAGGCACAATGGAAAAGGCTAAACCTTTTCTTACACAGGACTAATTCTCTGAACGTTTTGCGAACAAATAATTTAATTAAAAATTTTTCTAGATACTACATGCCTGGAAGTAGAACAGAAAGCACCCAATTCTCCTCGTGGTGCAGCCTCTTTCTGTTGCTGAAATGACAGACAGGCGAGGTGAAGGGGTTTGCCTGCCCTGCCCAGGCTGGAGGAGCTGTAGGGGCAAGGGGACAGACTGCACTGGGGCTGCAGACACAGCCCACTGCTGCTCTGTGAGGTCACAGACATCTCACTGAGTAGAAGCAAGAAACAAATAGTGTGACTAAACTTCCACAGCTTCTGATCTTCACCTTTTATGCGTTTTTTAGATTTACCTATTCTGATGCCAATTATTCTTAAATACTTCCTAATAAATTTAGTAATAAGCTGTCACAAAGTTAAAAGATAAGAAAACAACTTATTTTTGCTATTTTTCAGATAAGGATCCTCTCTGTAGTTTTATCTAGAAAATGTTTGACAATTTTCAGTTTGGAGTACAATTGGGTTATTGCTTGGGTTAGGTGTTTCTGGGACAACTTTTGCTTGTTGATCATGACATACATTAAGCACCCCACCTTTAGGCCCTGAAGACCCTGAACCAAAGGATACTCCCCGTGAAGACAGGATTTTACACTGCATTGAACTGTTTGTGATTAATGCCCATGTGCAGTATTACTGCACATGCAATGGTCATATATATGTAAATCCTGCATCTCTAAACTTTCAATTTGAAAACACAGCTAATCTCACCAGTAACAATTGATTAATATATCCCATAGTATTTTTCTCAGAAGCATTTAGTTAAAGAACCTAGTATAATAATGCTAGTCATGAAATTCAAGAAAACAAAGATAAATTTTTTAAGATGATAATTTTCAAAATATATACTCTCCCACTGTCCATTAAGATGTATATTAACCAGCTATTAATATTGCATACATAAAAATAAAACTATTAATCCAGCTTTTAGGATTATATTGGAGTTGTCTTTCAGATGTCTCAAGCTGCTTATGTAAGTCTCTCAGTTGTGCAAAAACTGAAAATTTGTGATTTTTTTAATGTCTGGTGCATTTCTTATAACTATAAATATAGTCCCACTGTGAATGGCATTGTTTCCTTTTTAAATACAATCCTCAGTAATCACTTGCAAATGGCTCTGCTTCAAAGCAGTTAGACACTCAGATGCTCTGCAAAGATTTTTTGCCAAAGATAAATACTTCGGAAGGTTGTAAACAAGATTCAGACATAACATACATGCATTGCTGTTACAAGTACTTTAACTTTGGTGGATTCTTGGATCCATTAAAGTTGCTGGGAATTTTGCCACTGACCTGTCTGGGGCCAGTATGTCAACTATTTGTTCTTTTTTAATGTAGAACCATGGAGGATTTCAAAACATTGCCCGGTGAAAAGGAGATCTAATATTTAAAGCACAGGTCCCCACTTCAAAACCCTCAGGAAAGCAATGGCATTGCATCGTCTGCATCATGCTGGAATGGCTATGAAGGCTGAACATCAGCTCCCAGATTAAAAAGTCTCCTTCCTGCAGCAACCCCAGCTGGGGATGGTTGAGGAGGGACTAAGATCCCCTGCAGTTTTACAGCATCACAGAATCATGGAAGTGTGAAATCACCTCTGGAGATCAACTAGTTCATTTCCCTGGTCAAAGCAGAGTAAATGAAAGCAGGCTGCTCAGGTCTGGGTCTAGCTGTTTTGGATTTTTTTTTGATAATTCACATGGTCTAAATAACCTCTTGGGACACTTGTGCCAGAGTTTGGCCACTCTTACAATGAAAAAGCTTTCTTCTCATGTTTAAACAGAATTTCCTATATTTCAGTTGAGGCCCATCACCCCTTGTGCACTCATTGGACACGGCCAAGGAAAGTCCAACTCTGTCTTTTAATCTCATCCATCGAATACTTATAGATAAAATTCCTCTGCACTTTTCTTCTCCAGGCTGAGCAGAGTGTCAACTCTTTCAGCCTTTCCTTGTGTAGTTCTGATTCAAAAAACAGTTAAGCATGTGCTTATCAGAGCTTTGTGCTGAAAGGTCACCGTATTTCATGGGGGCATGCAGACATGTCAAAATTCTATCCAAATTCAGAAAAAAAAAAGTTCCAATATTTAAAAATCATCTGCAAAAGAGAAATTTATGGTCTCCCTATCTAATCTTTGCAGTTTCTCAGCAGCAAAGCAAGGAAGGCCTAAAATCCCCAGCCTCATAGCCTGTGGAGCTATGGAGTCTGCGGCAGCCCATCTGGAGAGCTGCCCTTTGGTCAGGACTAGAGACACCACCCCTTGTCTGCAGTTCTGCAACACTCCAACTTCCATTTCATACATTGGAGACAATACAGTTCCATTGCATGGCTTGTTTATTTCAAAGACAATAACTTACTTGAAATTTAGAAAATAAATAAATACACCCCAAGAGATTTGATTAAATTAAAGCACTTCTTGTAGAACAGAATTTTAAATTAGAAAATAAAATCACATAGAGGCATAAAGTTGACATTTCAGTTTAATTAGGGAGACTCCTATACAAATACTTGTTGTTAATATTAAACCAAGTCAGACTCCAAACTGCTGATAATAATGAAATTAAAATTAGGTGCACAGATGAGACACTGGGTTAAAATTTGGATTGCTCTTTACTAATTCTGATAGACAAAATTCATCCCATTAGGGAAGATCAATAAATGGTTCATATATCACCATGCACCACCTGAGGCCTTTCTTCACATAGTAGGCAGGGCCCTCATATGAAAATTCAGAAATGTGAGCTCTCTACTCTCTGAATGAATATTACTAAGGTGCTTTACATTGGTAGTGCTTTACATTTCTACATAGGAAAAATATGTTCTCACTCTCATAAATTATTCTGTGACCTATATATGACAAGCTTTAAAAAAACTCAGCAGCTACCATAAATGGAAAGTCAGAAGTGAGTATGTTCTGCACTGAGCTCATGTAGGGGAATGGATTTCCTTCACTTAGAACAATTTAATTTACACTTACTTCAGACAGGAAATACTCATGTCATATTAACAAGTTGAAAATTATCTGTATGGATTTTTCCAGCAATATGATACTTTTTCACAACAAAAGGAATAAGGTTTCATTTAATGGAATTCAATTTAAAAAGCAAACTGCATCAGCAAATAGCACACTGGCATTCATCCAGCTATTCCTTTGGTGGTTCCTAGTCCAAAATATTTAGAGGATTGGGGTGTAAGTGAGGAGCCCCAGAGAATATTGTTGTCAGGCACGTACTCAGAATTCAAGCCCCTTTCTAACCAGCCCAATCAGAAATTAAACTTTTGACTACACAGCCTATACTCCTCATAGAGATCCTGCAGAGAGGCGGGCACTTCTTAGACAAAGCTTTGCCCTCCCCTTGAAAACCAGTCTCAAAATGCTCTTGGTGCTTGGGTTTCCCCAAGGACAGCAGGTTTGTCTCACCCATTGTTACCCTGGTCACAGAGCTGCATCATCACACAGAGGGAAACACTCTGTGCTGGTCTAATTACTGATCAAAAACGCACATCAAGGACACCAGGGAGTAGGTCATGATTCCTTCACCCAAATGTGCCCAGATCAGTGTTCATGGGGCTGTGTTTCTGATTTGCAGTTTACAGCTTAATTCTGGATACAATTCTAATTCAAAGAGCAGCAGCAGAGCAGCAGGGCCACCTGAATGAAAGATAAATTCTCCAACTGCATTTTTGGTTTTTTTCATACAGTAAAAAAATATTTCCATTTAAACATTGTGCACAGATGTTCTCTGGAGTAAAGCAGAGGCACATTTTTTAAAAATGACCTTTTTTGTTTATTTCTGCTGGCTCTCAGTGAAACATTGACTCTCTGGACTGGCCAACACTCATGGCCAGTCAGTTTATTATATTTAATTCTTTGAAAAATCATTGAAATGCCTACAATGGTTTCATATGAAACATACATCAAGCATCTTCAGGTGCTATTCAGGGCTGACTTCCTTTGCAGTCAGAACTGAATTAAGTGACAGCTGGAATATTAAATGCAGATTTCTGGGAAATAAAGTGTCCAATTTGCATAAAGTCCAATATTCCAACAAGAAACAAAGCAGCAGAACTTCCCAGGGTGCCTTTTCAGAGTGATTTCCTGGTGTGAGATGTACCCCTTTAAAGAATAACAGTACAACCATGAGGAAAGATGAACTTCAAACAAAACACTGAGTTACGATAACACTTCTTGTCTGCTTGCTAATAATGTTGAGATTTACCTTGTAAAATCTAAGTATGAAGACATGGCCTCAATTTTCTAGGTACATGTAAATTCTTAAAAAAGTACACCCTTCTTGGAGACACTTGCAGTCCTCTGATGCTAGATAGCATGCCACATTTTAATTGATATAGGTTGGAGAATGCAGTTTCCTTGCATGATGCTTATTGTTAACAATCCGCAGTTCACCAAGGAGGGTATGAGAGCCTGTCAGCGGCACTTGTCTTGAATACAGGCCCTAAATCTTGACCTCCCTGCAACAGGACAGTTTCACCATTTTGGCTGATTCAACAGGTTGAGAAAAGCAGCAGGGACTAGGCCACAGATCAATGGCAATGTGTTGGATGTATTTGGATCACCATCCTTGTTAACCACTAAGTGATCCATCCTTTTCTCCTAGAAGGAAATCACATCAACTGGGAAAGGGAAAGCATCACACAATAAAATCCTGTAGAGATTTGCCACCTACATAATTTTTGTGCCAAATGACCACAGGCTCCTGTACTTCTGGGAACTACTCATGTGAGACTTCAGCAGATGGACTGATGGGGGATTTTCCAGTGATTGGGTTAGTATCCAAAAATACCATTAAGGCAAGTAATCGGAGCACCTAGGTTTGGGCCAACTTATCTACGTAATTTCCACTGCAGCTTTGCCTATATTGCCCAGAAAAGCAGGTTCTCCTTTTCTCTGACTCATCTTCTTTTACCCAAAAACTATGAGTTCAGCAGGAGGCCAGCTAATTTTCTTTGGCACCTAGATTTAAAAGACTTCAGTGTTATCTTTGTCTACATCTAAATGTTACATCTTGATTTTGGTGTGACTTCACTTTAAAAATGGAACAGAACATTTTGACCTTCAATGATATTTTGTTTCTCCATTTAACTTCAGTATTATACGTTAGGCAAGTGAAGAAAGTTTTAAAAAATGGAATGCTTTATATTTTGTTATCAAAACAAATCCTTTCAGATTTCTTTATATTAAATGTTTTGCTTGAAGCTTGGGATAGCTGGGTTTTTGGTTGGCTTTATTTTTTTTTTTTTTTAAAGAGTTTTATGGATATTATGTCTGCAAACACATAGCTTTCATTCCATTTTGGAATGAAGCAAAATATACCAGCATTGCATAGTCACTGAGAAAAGAGAAAATCTTGATCATACACAGTTTAATTCAGCAGTCATTCACCTCCAGACCAGAAATAACTGCTTTATTCTATGCCAAGTTACTGGGACTGTGTGGTGGAAACTGGATGAAGTTTATTAGCCTGGGATAAGTATAGCAGAGGTCAGGTCAGATGATGAACTGGTTGGTTCTGGCCTTAACTCCAGGAAATTTTGCAGCCTGTTTGAGGACTGAGATATTGCCGTTTCCATAGCCTGTGTAAAGCAATTTGTCAAGACTCAGGAACATGAGTAAAGCCAAGACTCTAACAGGATTTCTAATATGATCATCAATTGCTCTGAGTTAAAATAAGGAAAAAGAAGAAAAGAAAAGACTCATGACATATTTCCAGATCTGTAGGTAGCTAGTCCTTGGATTTATGTCATGCTGCCAGCTACTGATGCAGGTCTTTCCCTGGGTATCTGAAGTATCAATCAATAACTGACTCAGTTGCCAAAGTAATTTCAGAAATACCTCTCAAATTCATTCCAGGACTTCAGCATTTTGAATTTTCACTCTCAAGTAGTGTTGCAGCCTCCAGTTGTACCACCACAGAGCTGCCAGAGCCAAACCATCTGCCCAGAGCTGAGGCCAGCTGCTTCCTTTCTAATCAGCTTCTTGTATGTACCTGGGACTGAGCTGCAAAACAGATTAATTACTTAGGCAGGCTTCAGCCTGGTCCTCATCATTCTGTTTCCTGAGGGCTCTGCAGAGTCTCTTCAACTCCCTGACTGTAGATTCATCCATTCCTCCCAAGTGTCTGTTGGCACATGTTGCTAAGAGCTCAACATATGGAGCGTGTTCATCCATCCATCCATCCATCCATCCATCCATCCATCCATCCATCCATCCATCCATCCACCCATCCAGGCACACAGCAGTGCTTGTGGGCACTGGACCACTTGCACAAGAACTGCTGCACTTCCTCTCACAGGGCCTGAGCCGGTCCTGTCCTGACACACAAGAGATCAATTTTGGTTATGTGATGGACGTGCATCTGGGCCACTTGTTAAAGGAATGTGTAAGAATTTGGTCAAGATGGTCCATTTTGGTACCTGAACTCATTTGCTACATTTGCTATGCTTTTATAGGATAAGAAACACCTGCCTTGAACCCCAGGCATGTGATGGGATCAGCCTCAATTAATATTGAGCTTAAATGGTACCAGTGGACTTTATATATGACACCTCCCCTCCAGAGGGTTTGGCACCACAAGGCTGAGATCACTGTACCTTCTAGAGAACACTCTGATAGATAAGACCATTCACAAACCTGGGCAGGAGAAACTGGGGTTGCCAGAGGTGAAAACAAACAGGCTTGATGTCTACAAAAGGCCTCTGATCTGTGAATTCCCCATGCCATGGTATATCAGTGTTTACATGCCAATGATTTGTTCCTAAATAAAACCTGACAGATGTCCATGCTGCTTTCCTTCCCCAAAACTGCTGTATGTTTGAGAATCCTAAGTGAATCTTGGGAGTTGTGGCTGAACATCAGGGGCTGCTGATCTGTATCAGCACTAGGCAGAGATAGGAGCACCCAGCAACAAGTGAGGTGATTAATCACAGCACCATAACCTTGGCCATTTGACTGATTAGATCCCATAAAATGAAATGTACTAACCCTGTTTCTGAGCTTGTCATTGAAAATAATTTTTTAAATTTTTTTATACTCAGATGAAATGGCGAGAGACTCTATGATGTGGCCATAGCCCATTTTTTGAACTCTCTTTTTCCTTAACTGTCACTGAAAGAAAAAGATTTAGGATCCTATCTCCCTCCTGCTTTTTGGCACCTTTAGATGGATATTCTCCTAATTTCTAAGTCTTAGATGACAATGGCAATTTAAAGTCTTGAGTGAACTCTCAGCATGGAAAGAACATAAATGATTTTCTAATCCAACAGCACCAAGGAACAGAACAAGGGCATGTACTGTCGTAAGTTCATTTCACTTATTTTTTTATTTATTTCAAAACTAATCTTGGAAAAAGTCATAATTTTTTTTTTTCAAAAAGGAAGCCAAATTCACCTCTGTCTTCATCATGATTCACTGGATCTGCACCTACCAGAAATAAGATAGAAGATAGCTGCTTCCTTTGAAACTAAGACTTCTTCCCCAAAGCACATAGATGCAATTTATCTTCCTCCTAGTCCTCTGCTGTTCTGATTTCACCATCTGAGATAGATCTGGCAGGTCTTTGCTGTACCTGTTGGTGTCATGACTTAACACCCATGAACAGTTCTGACATCTGACTTAACAGATGTGCTGTGCTGAAATCATAAAGTCATGTGCTAAAGGATGACATGGATGGATGGATGGATGGATGGATGGATGGATGGATGGATGGATGGATGGCTAAATGGATCTTTGGTCACAGATCAAGAGGCCTGTGGAAGTGGGGGAGAAATTGCCTCTGCGAAGGCACGTTTCATATCGTTTCAGCAGCCCACCTGAGAAAGAGATGAATCGCACTCTAGAGGTTCTTGCTCCTCATCTTTCAATGAGCAGAGATTTGAGACTGACTGCTTCTCACACACACAACTCCATTGGAGATGTCTAAATCTGAACTGGGAAACTTTTCTCCACCTTACTTTTCCTCTCCCCCAAACACATGGCAAAACTCAATGTATACACTGCATCTCTGTAAAGACAAAGGCCCATCTTTTCACGCACACTAATCTCCTAAACTGTAGCTCAGAAGCTAAAAAATAAAAGATGATGCCCTACCTTTTTTCTGGTTTATTATATTGAAAAAAACAAACAGATGGTGCCCTAGGTGTGATTTACCCTGAATGATGTGTAGTACTGTTCTTCCTTTAGTGGGTATGCCAACATTTTTGAAATAAGTTTAGAAAATGTGGAAGTTCCTTCATGTAGAAAATTTAACTAAGTTTGCATCAGGAAACTTATTTCTTGTCAGCTTCTCTGTTTTGTGGTAGAATGTAAGTTGCTTGCGAAACCATCTACTCTTACACATGTTTGCATGGATTAATTTCTCACTCCTTCTCTCTCTGCAGTCATAAGTTGTTTTTAAATCCAAGAGGGCCATGCTCTTGGTTTACTTCTTTTTTTTAAAGTGGTGTTAAGTGGGAACTGTCACAGACATCAGAGCACAGTCATTAACAAAGATAAATAACAATCCAGACAGAGTTTTTTTTAATCTCAAACTTCTGTTTTGTATCAGAACTAATTATATCAACTTAGTCAAGTCACCCCCCAGTGAAACATCAGGGGATCAATCCTGCACAGTGCCCCAGTGTACTGGATTACTGTGACCGTCCTGCTGGCTACAATTCAGCTTTCCATTTAATTGTGCTCTTATTTAAAATTCTGCTGTCTTCATGGAAGAGCAAGAAAAACCCGATAGGCATTTTGTAAGGTTATAAACAATGAAAACTCTGGATAAATGTCAGAAAAAAGATAGTAGGCCATAAATCATCACTTGATGGTATCAGATGAAATAACCTGTTCTCTCTCCCACCTCCCCGGGGCAAGCAACCATGTGTATGTTAAATGCTGAATTTACCAGTGATGCAACATCCCCACTGACACTAAGATATGAGGCCATTTCAAAAGTGAACGAGAATTTTTTTTCATCTTAAGATTCTTTTGATTTTTCCAGGGACAAGATGTCTCAAGCAACAGATAAAAATAGAGCAGTGAGGCAGGAAAACTTAAAAATCCAGCCTCACAAGTGATTGCATCGTATCTGCCTTTGAAAAAACTGTGAAATAGATATATTCATATTGGAAGAGTAAGACAATTTCTCTTCCACCATCTCTTTGATAATCGTGAATGCTAATAAGCATGTCTGCAATTTTGTCTTGCCAAATTATGGCATCCCAGGCACTTGGACTGCCTGATGTGGTCTCTCTGTACCTAGATACATACAAAGCAGTGAAGAAATAAAACCATTCCAGCCTGAAAACAAAGAGGGAATCATTAACAAATCTTCCAAATCAAAACAATTTTTTCCTTTTGTCTCCACATTTTCTCCTTCATTTCATTCCGCAGTGGCAGGGGGGAATGTTGTCATCTGGCATTGGTAGCAACATCCTATAAAATGCAATACCCAAAGGAAAAAAAAAAATTCTTTTTGATTGAAAAATAGTCAGACTTTCAGAGGAAGGGAGCTAAATCGTGCCTGTGAATCCTTGCAGGCACATGCAGCCACAGCCACATGTGAAGTCCTGCCAAAGCTGGGCTGAGGAACTGCCATGCTCCTCCTTGTTCCTCCCTTTAATTCTCCCCACAGAGCAGAAATACAGCCCTGGGGCCTCTTTCCCACTCTGTGACTTCTGGCATCCTGTGCCGCAGAACACAGCACCTCGAAACAGGATGATGGCCACTAACTCCTGTCTGCAAGCTGGAAAAAAAAAGCCTCCCAGAGGAGATATTTATCTGCAAAGGAGCTCTTGCAGACAGGACAGTCTTTGGCACCCCATTACCTGCACAGTTAAACAGATAAATTGCTTGACTCAGGAGAAACTTTGCACAGGAAAGAACCAACAATTTGGAGATACACACACATGTTTGCACACTGTGGATGTTTTGGTGCACCTTTGGATAACATTCGTGTTCGTAGCCTTCCACAAAGAAGAGAAAACTCAGCTCCCTCTTGTTAAAATTAGAAGATCTGTGTGTAAATATTGCTGTTCTGCATTTCTCCCAAGGAGAGCCCTGCACGTGTCTGGGGGTGGGAGCGTGACTCAGAGAGATCCCTCGGGGAGCACTGAGCAGAGGGCACGCTGGCAGCAGGTGCAGCAGCTTTCAAACAGCACGGTGCCTCTCTCCTCCTCCCTTGCACAGGCAGTAGCTGGTGGCAAAAGACATCCCAGATAGCTGGAGAGGTTGGCCATATCGCAGTGCTCTGACTTGGGGACAGTGGTGACCCACAGGGCTGAAAACCTGGGAACAATTTCTGTGGAAGGGGGTGTCCTGCAGGTTGAAAAAGAGCCAATTACTCTGATACTTCAAACTTTGTTCAAGGCATTCATTTTTTTTCAGGTTTTGAAGAGCATCCAAGTAAGTTAAGGCCACAGATGGGATGAAGTGAACTTGATTTAAATTTGGATTTCACACTGCACATATGCATACACATACATGCACACAGCACAGCAGCTTCTCTCATTTGAGAGATGGGTTTGAGCTGCTCTTGAGACAGAGATCAGCCTTGGCACTGCATCCCTAAATCACCACACCCCTATGAATTACAGACACAGATACTGGGGGGATGGGAGAAAGGGAGAAGGAAATCTCTTTACCTCTGCAAAAACAAGTTCTAATCAATGCATAGAAAATGCCTCTTCTTTCCCATCTGTCTCCTCATTACCTGTGATAAATGGAAAGTAACACCTTCTCTCTGCTCCACGTTTCTTCCACTGATCTTCTGCATGGCACCTTTCATACCTGAGCAGACAAGGACCAAGCCATTATTTTTCACCACAGATCTGAGAGGCTTATGGCTTCTTTCCCTTCCCACAAAAGGGAAATGTCTGAATGCTCAGGAACTCCTTGAATTTTTCAGCAGCTTAAGCTTCTCCTTTACTCCTTTGCACTTATATCTGCAGAGAGGACCGGAAAATCACATTAAGTCTCTGATTTGCACTTACACTACATGTCCCCACTTATGTGGGACTTTGAAGGAGAGTTTCAAACTGAGAGAAGAATTTGTTCTTTCCTATTTATTTATATCACCTGCTAGGTTACATCAGGTGAAATTACCACCTACCTGATCCTTCATGGGCGTTTAGGCATCTGGATCTTTCAGAAGGAAGGAAAGGTGCTCTTGTGCCTGATCTTGGAGGCCAGAGGTTTGGGTTATTTAAATTATTTAAATTGTTTTCTCCTGAGATCTGCATGATTTGGGGGAAGAAAAGTTGCATTCTACTCTGCCTTTTGCCTTCTCTATGTCACAACAAAGTGGCTAAGTGCAAGAGGGCTTTAAATCAGAACAGCCAGGTTAGACACATGGCTTACAGAGGTGTAAATAATGCTGAGAGGTAGATGGATAGAGAGAGAAAGCAGGACAACCTTTGTGCTTTTGTTTCATCACCTGTGAAGGTTTGTGTGATTTGGTCTTCTTTGCATTTCTAAGGTAATAGCAAAATAAGATACATCTGTTCTTCATATATGAAATAAAATGATAGCTCTGGCAATTGTAACTGAAGATCTCTGAACATTTTACGCAAGAATGTAGCTTCCATCTTAATCTTATTGGATTATATTCCTACCTAACCAATTGTGGTTTTTATTTAAAACATCCTTTGCTGATGGCATTAAACACCATTGTCAAATGTTTAAGAAGCTTCCCCTCATTGGTGAGAAAAGAGTCTATATGTGCAATTTAAGTACATCTGTTAGCATGTGGAGGTCACTGGTCACTTGAGATGAAGAATACTGAATACCGTAAGAAAATCTTTCATTTGTTGCATGTCTGGTAGTTAATAATTTCATCTTCAACTGTTTTATTCATAAAATCTGTGGAAACTTGTAGTATTTTTAATATGAATTCTCTTTTTCCTCTTCCTGGGTACTAAAAACAAACCAAACAAAAAAAACAAACAAACAAACAAAAAAACCCCAACCAAAAACCATCAACAAAACCAAACAACCCACACAAAATTTGTGAATTTCTAACACCAAAACAAATGTAGTACCTTTTATCTTTTACCTCCTTCACCAGCAGGGTATATTAACTACTTGCAAACAGCACTAAATGAACAAGATAAGGCTGTTCATACAGGGAAAAAACCCTCCAACTCAAAGAAACATTTAAAAAATGCAGGTATGCATATATTACAACTTCCTTTTGGAAAGGGCAAAAATATAAGCTGCTTGTGAAGTTGTCTGTGGTGGTATACTGGGTCTTCAGTTGCAGCAACTGGTTCTCATTGGGATGAATATTTGGACTAGCATTCTCAAAATAAAACCACCAAATCTCCTAATCTTTGCAAATGCAGCAGAGGCATAGCAACTATGTCCTTAGCACTAGGAGAGAAACCTATTACTCCTCCAAAGTAAACAAGAGAAAATGTTTCCCAACCCAGCTAAATGCTGAAACCTCTCAACTATGTCAGTGCCCCACTTAAAAACAAACAAAAGGGTTGCAATAGCCATTGGAGCCTTTCAGCTTCAAGTACATACTCAGAAGGGTTCTCCTTGTGAGGTTAATCTCTAATGAATATTGCAGGAGAACTTGCTGGTTCTGGTTCTATCAAAATCTGGCTGCATAAAGCAAGAAACACACAAAAAGGAGCCACAAGTGGACCTTTTATACTCAAGCTGGAAAAAAGTTTAACTGGGAAGACATTTTAGAGGCAAACTTTGATTCCCAAGCACTTTAATTTATGTATTTATGTATGTATGTATGTATTTATTTGTTTATCATATTATATTTAAATGAGAGGGGAAAAAAGCTGAAGTACTGTTTTCTAGGTGTGTGAAAAATTATATAAGGGACGACAAAAAACTGGAGCTGCATAATGACGAGGGAAATAAAGAACTGAATTTCATGAAACAGATGCATTGCTCAGTCCAGAGCCATATGCACACAGAGCCTTGCTAGAGGGGGAAAGGTGCCCTAGAAAGAGAAACCCAAAATCTTACTACAAACCATATGTGGGATTGGAGGAGACATGAACAATTATGGGATAAAGGGAAGTTCATATTGAAATTACAAACAGAAAACATATACGTAATTTATAGAAAATTATATATGCAATATATTCCATATACCACCACGATTTGTGTTTGTGTTAAACCTTCCATTGAGTACTATACTCAAACACATGACGGTCTCCTTGGCCTCACACTGTCATTATGAGACAGGTGCTTAAGCACCAGGAGGAATCAAAACCTCAGCTGTCCCTCTCACACCACCCTCCAGTGTTTTCCACTTGCCTCTTGTCTGGGTAGTCTCCACTGCTGCCTCTGAGTACTGTCCCAACATAACTGCACTCTAGGCAAGGAATTCACTGCCTGTCAGTAGCTTAAGTGTGTGGGGAATATCAACAGCCACAAGGTACCACCTAGAACGCAGTGGGAAGACAGAAGCACTGGAGAGAGTTGGTCTCACTCCACTGACTGTATTTTGCATGTGGGTGCCCAGCCAGGCTCTGGAAATCAAACCCTGGACACACTTTGCATGGGTTTGTCCAACTCCCTCAACTTCCCATGCTAGCAGCAGAACTACTCAACTCTCTCTCTGACTTCTGATTACCATTATATTTTTTTAAAGAGAAGAAAGATTGTCTTGGTCAGAGTAAAATGATCCTCTTGTGTATCAGAGAAAGTAGCCAAGTGCAGGCCCATGGCAGACAGGAGGACAGGGGATGTTGGAACTGAATAAGCAATTAGATTCACAGTGTTTCAGGATTTCTTTTCAATGGTTCATGGTTCTTACGACAACACATGCATGTTTTTTATGGAAAGCAGATAACACTCATAAAAATATCTGCTTCACTAAAACTTGATTTCCTGCGAAGATTTTCCTAACTGCAAGTTTTCAGTCAGTTCCAGACACAATCATTTGCAAATGGCATCAAAACTGTTGATTTTATTTAAAACAAACAAAGAAACAAACAAAAATCCTTTCCCTTACTGAATCATAAAATGCTTCTGGATGTTTAGATTCAGCATGTCACAGTTAAGAGCTAAAGATTATCTGAAAAACAGCTCAAAAATCTGACTGAACCAGAAAATTACTATGATTTGTTAAGTAATAAGGCTGATACTTCTTTTAGAACTGAAAATTGTCCAGTTATTAGAAGAGGATTTCAATGAAAGGGAGCCTGGACTGTCTGTAACCACAGCAGTGTGATCACAACATCAGAGAGCTGCTCCTTGCTTACATGTGCGTGCACAAAACACTGATAAGACCCTCTCGGTGCCATAGACAGTCAGAATAACTACCTCTGGCTGAAATGTTTAGGTATAAGACTTCAAACACAGGGGCTGTGTTTTCATCAGCAAGAAAATTTGTGTTCATACAACTCAGCTTTGGCTATACGGGCTCTCTGCCACTGGTGGTTTTTAAAGAGTGGATTTTGTGGTTTTTGCAAGATAACTGGTTCATTTTCATACTAGTTTTCACAATTGTGTGTGATATACTGAAGTATTTTTAACTTCAATAATGTCTTCCTCTGCATGGCCAAGGAAATGTTTTTCCTGAAGTCAAAGCATGGCTCTAGTCATGTTCCATAAATTTATCACAACACTACCAATGTTTCCAAATTCCCACAGATCTGGAACTGGAAACCTTCAGCCTAAAAAGGTATTGCTTACAGAACTGGAAGAAGAGAGAAGAAAAGAAGGAATTCATGGAAATAAATATACTCAGCCCCCAGAGCAGGTTTTGATAACATCCAGAAAAAGAGACCTCAGGCTTGTATGAGTGGTAGAAACTGAAAGAAGCTCCTGGCACCTGGCATGGAAAAGAGATGGAGAGGGGGGACTCATGATGAAAGAAGGAACACAAGGAGAGGGAAGGAGATTGAAGCTCCTCATGTTCAGATCATGTCTCACCAGGAGTCTGTTTGCATAGGACAGAAAGTCCTGAAGCACCAGGCACAGCTAAGACATGCCTTGGAAGTCACCACTGTGGTTATATTCCTCCCTGGAGGAAATCTAAGAAAGTTCTACAGTCTTTCCTCTCTGGTTCTTAATCTTTCCCCTCTGACTCTCACTGTGCAACAGCACATCTCCCACAGCTGAGACTCTGGGCTCATTTCTAACATGTCCCAGATATTTGGTGGATAACATTAAAGATAAGGAGGTCAGTGAACTCTTTAATGAGTTTCAACATTTTTATAAATCTATTTAGCACCTAGTAATTTCCTACAGCCTTCAATGGCACTTTTGCATCTGGTTGTAACTTTGACAAATGTCCAGCCTTCATCTGTATGTTAAGATAGAATTTAAATTGAAGATTTGTAACTTGAACTTGACATTGCAGATATTTAGTGACTAAGATAAGGAAATGCTCAGATGCTCTTTCCAGTTCATGACATAATTTCCTTCTGCACAGACTTACTTTGGAGAAACATATCAAAATAAATTCACTAATAGCAATAACATTTTGCATTGTTACAGCACTTGCCACAAGCGAGTTAAATAACCTCTGCTCTTCAAACACTGTCACCACCACCCTGGATTTAGGATATTACAGGCTGGTGAGAAATATTAAGTAACACATCTCAAACCATTCTTGACATCTGTTGCTGAAGCAGGAATAGACAGCGGGTCTCCTGGGTATTTACCCATTCATTTCACCACAAAACGATCATTTCTGTCTATGATATGAGTTCTTCAGTCAAGAGATTTCAATTACACAGCCCATGCACACAATTCACATTTACCCTTGGATTAAAAGAAAAAAAAAAAAGCATTGATTGAAGGAAGGACCAACTTCTTTTTTTTTTTAATTGGAATTTAAACTAATAATCTTAGACAGACTTGACAGTGCAAAACAAAGGTTGGCAGCTCACATCTGGGAATACTCTGACAGCATTAACTTGCCCCAGTTCCCCAGAAACTAGGAGGATTTTTTTCAGGGCAGCTGAGAAAAAGGTGCCCATTGAGAGCACAAGAATACCCAATCAATTGTGATCTCCATCCTCATCTAAGATAAATCCTCACAATATAAACATTCACAGTATCTCCATCTTAAATGGGAAAGTATAAGCCCCTTCCAGATAAATGCTCAATAGAGCTAAATACTACAAAGCTTTTAATTGATAGTTTTGCTCCATTATGTTGGTGACATTTGGAGCCTCTTGACACATAGCAAGGTGAGACCCTGGACCACATTCTCACTATTAAATATGTAGCACTTTGCTACTGTCCTCAACAGCAGTAGGACTGTTCCCTTAAATTTCAGTGCTGAGGGATCATGAGGGCCTTTCTTCTCCACTGAAAATGGGGATTAAGCACATATTTATAGAAACATGGTTTTCACATGCTGTGCTGGATCAGTGCCAAGATGCTCTGCATACTACAGGCTGATGCTGTATTCTCAACCCAACAAAACCCAGTAACATGATCAGAAACAGATTTTGCAGTATGATTTTCATCTAAGGGAAGTCAGTGCCTCTTGCCTAAGATGCAGTAGAGCTAATATTGCTGCCAAGATTATCTGACTACTGTCAGAATTGCTCATCTTTCAGCAGACATCTTGAAGTAGATGTTTTTTCCTGGTACCATTTCTCCAGGCTTTTCAAAATGACATGAACATTTTATAACAAGCTACTATAGAGCAAGTTTGGGTTTTTTCCTCCCTTACAAAGACATGCATTAGAGGTTGGAGGTCATGGACTTACCTGGAAGATTTGTGGAAACTGAAGGAAATAAAATTACTCCCCCAAGAATAAGCCCAGTACAGTTCAACTTGCAGTGAGAAACAGCAATTTACAGAGTTTTGTCAACAATCTTTGGGTACTCCAGGAAGAGAACTACAGAAACATTTCTGTAAACAATTAGAAATTCTATCTTTAGCTATTTCAAACTCTTCTCTTGGAAATTGGTCATTGCTCAAATAAATTGTTACTCTTTTTCCCAGAAGAAAGACTGATTGGATTATATAGATACAGTACAGCACATTCCAACTGTCCCTGCTTACCAAAGAAAATACATCCTTTCCCCAATCTCTTTACCTCCAAAATTGTTTTATTTTAGTATCTTTTGGGTGAAAGGGAAGGATGATTCTTCCATTCTACATCTATGACTTTAACACTTCTGTGTTAAATAATGTTTGGAGCTTATTTCTACTTTATTAGCAGGCAATAAAGAGCTGTTGTGCCATTCTCCTTATTCCTCGCCCTCAATTTTCATACTCACTCAAACGAGTTCAGCAACCATCTGTAATTCCAGTTCTAGCAAGTTGAATGTCAGAATTCCTGGGGTTTTTTCCAGTGCTAGAGAGCCCTAGGGAAGCAACCATTAGCTTATTCAAATGTCAAGGGATGTGACATTTTCTGCCATCGATACATCACCTTCCAACATGCAAAACTTTAAAAGTCCTCACGTTGCCAAAGCAGAGAGAGCATAAAAATAGCTTCTAATGTCCTCTCTCTCCCAGAAAAAATGCATGCTTATGCACAAGTTCAAGAAAGAACTGTGAAGACAAAACTTTCTTCAACTCTGTCCATGCTAGGAAAAAAGCATATACTTTGAAATATGATAGCAAATACACTGTAAAGGTGAGGTTCATCTGTATTTTACTGGTCAAAATGACTGCAGTGTTCTTGGTCCAATCCATATGTGGTTTGGAATAACCCAAAACATCTTAATAAACTGACCTACCTCATTGTTGATTGCAGCAGAAGCATAACATGGCTGTTTGTAACTCAGGCACCCACATTGCTGGGCTCTTGATCCAGCTCTCTACAGCTGCATATTAGAAAATGGGATTACTGTGGCTCTCACTGAGGGTTCTGGAGAGTCAAGGATTTTTCACTGCTTAAGCATGCTGTGTTGCTTTCTGGACACATGCATAAAAAGGAAATAACAGAAAATAAATAAGGTTGCATGGTTAGTGCTCCAGGGCTGCCAACAGTTGCTGTTTTATTGAGGCTTGAGAAATTTACTGATTTACTTGAAGTTGAGTCTCCTTGGGTCTGGTGCCTATACATCAGTTTTATTTTCATTTTTCAAGAATGATTCTATATTTTTTATGGCTGAAGAGGAAATCTTGAAGCTTGAAAAATATGAAGACAAATAAAAAAGGAAGCCAAGAATACAGTAGGAGGTGGGAGGAAGAATTGAGTTTTCAACTATTTGATAGTCTCCTGCATTCATCTCATGCATTTGGAAGGTGTCTGTGAATCCTGAATTTTGAATGTCCAGAACATGCAGCACTGAGGTGGGAGAATAATATTAAACAGCCCAAGATACATGTACTCCAAAGAGTTGAGATGTGTTTGGCAAGGAACAAGCCAAAGAATCCTCCCGTTTTCATGCCTCCTCTCTACCATTAGATCTTTGTGTAGATACTGGAATATCTAAAATGGGCAGGAATATGTCACTTTTCAAGAACTGATCCCCAAACCCTAGGACTGGGCACTCTGGAACAGTGATTGCAGCTGCAACCTCACTTCTGCTGGCCATAGCATGTGTTGCAAGGAATACTGACTCCATAGATAAGGAGCATCTTTGCCAATGATGCTTCCTCACTGCCATAAGAATCTGCCCAGGGGGAAATGTTGCAGAAGACTGCCCACTTCAACCAACAGAACCTCTGACCCTCACAGAGTTACATGTCCATGGTCAAACCCCTATCTACCAAATGAGGATGATTTGCTCACAAGGAGAACAGGGAAACATGGAAATGGCTATGAAAGAGATTGTGTGTTGGGTCAAAATTTAGTGGCCCCAGGCTGGGTGGGGAACATGAGAATGTTTAGGGAAAGATGACAGTATTCTGACTTTGGAATGCATGAGATATTTCGCATGGAGCACCTTCTTCAATGAATAGCATATATTCCCCACTGAAGAAGTGATGGTATTGAACTTCCCCCTATAAATCAATGGGACTAAGAGAAATTTAGTGATGCATAGGTGCTGTGTAACATTTCTAAGGCAGAGAACTGGGACCAACAGAGGAGATAACACATGAGATGTCTAATTCCAAGGTTTCTTCTATTCACTTCTTTGTGTGATCATGGGCAAGAGTAATCAGGCAGGACTTCACTTTTATCATATTTAAGAAAAGATTTCACTTTTTTTTTTTTTTTTAGTTCCTTCCTGATATTCTTTGTAATGGGGACTCTTTCTTCTTCCACACTAGAAAACTGGGACCACATTTTTGTTTCATTACATATTACTTTTGTGGTAAAAGAAGTATAAAGACAAAGCAACATTCTGCAGGCACACAGATAGTAAGGATTTTTTTGATGGCATGTTGTCTCTCACAAACAAGTTGCTGCTGACTTACTCCACTGTTTCCTATCCTCATATGGTGCATATACAGAGAGTCTTGTTTGCAAATTTCCATTTTCACTGCTCAGACAAAAACACTGGAAAATGTACCACTGGGTTATGAACCAGTCAGTTTGAAGAAAATGTGCTGGCTGGCTCTTTCTGTTACAGTATCTGTCGTAGGCAAATTACACATTTCCAGCCAGAAAAAGAGAAAAAAAAAAGAATAAATACTTCAGCCTATTAAAACAAAGTGAATGCTTTTGCCATGATATAATTACCCTCCGGAAATGTGTCAAATTAAGGGTTTCCGTTTTGTTTTCTATTTCATTTATATACCTGTAATATATAGCCAACAACATAAGGGATAAGTAGTTAAAAGGTGATCTTAGGACACAGATCATTTGAAAGTTTTAGGTAACTGGAAAATATAGTTTTGAAAAATATACCTTGTATACAGAAAAAAAGTGTATTTGCCAGGGATTATGAAGATCCCATACCTGTACAGAAAACAGGATGATTGAACCCAAGGTGAGCTAATAGTGCTAAAACCATCAGGTCATCTGAGATTTCAGCCTGCAGAGAGCATGCGGGAAGATTTTTAAGAAGAGCAAGTGAGAAAATAGGACATTTCCTGATACTGCTTTGCTAAAGTTACTGAAGATGCAATGACCACGCAGACATGGATGCCAATCTCCTCTTAAGCACAAGTGTGTTGTCTTCAGCAGGATGGCTCAGGGTCCATGTATTGACACCAGCCTCCTAAGGTTTCACCTTACCTGCGCTAAAACCCACAGTGGTAACCTAGGTTAGATTGCACTGAGATTGGGTGTTGGACACGCAGGCATTCGGTGTTGTACCTCAGGAGAGATCTCAGTGCTGCCAGCGTGACCATGCCAGCAGGATAACGGTGCCTTCAAATGCCAAGAACATCACAAAAAGTTAAGCTCATTAGCATTTCAAAAGACTGGGCACCAACTGATCAGCAACGTGCTGGTTCTAGAGGAAGGCTTTCTTCCCACTGAACTCACAAATACCAGGCGTCTGTGATCATTTGTTATCTATGCATGACAAGTGTAAATATATATTTGTAAACACTCATGGTTGTTCTCAAACTTTCTGAACCAAAAGAATTTTGAAACCCTTGCAGGTGATCATATACCACTATATCCAACTGTTGAGAAAGAAAGTTTTGTTAAATCCTGCTCAGAATTGTGGCCCAAGCTGTCAGTGGGCCATTTCCCTTGGGTCACCACAGTACAAGTTTTGAATTACTAAATCAGCACAAAACCTGCTGTTTCACTGCTGAGGATGGATTCTGACACAGACTAGAAGTCAGCAATGTCAAGAACACTTTTTCTTGCCCCTCTATCTGTAATTCATGAGTGGAACTTCAAAACTGCTAAGTATTATCTCACTTCACCCACTTTGATATCAGTAAAACATGGTTAGATGCGCCTTCACTCTAATGATGAGCTCTTCACCATAATGATACATGGTGAATTAAGAGATTAGCTCTATGTCTTGCCTTTGTGGTGACAAGCATGACAAATGCATAATTTCGAAATTAAACATCTATGGACAGAGCAGCAGAAAATGAAAAGCCAGAACCACTGCTCAAGAGCAAGGCACTGAGGAATTGGCAGGCCCATGTCATGGGTACATCCTGACACAGCCACCACACAGCTCTGTCCCTTTCTCAGGGTTCAGTTCTCACCTCTCCCACCACTTCATGCTGTTATTCCTGAATCCCTTCGTCTCAGCAAGCAGGAGCAGTTTCACGAAGACAGAGACTGCTTGGCCACTTAAAGTGGAACAGGCTCGTGGCTGTGCTGCCTCCTTCCCTGGAGCGATGGAGGGCTTGGAGCACCTCTGTCTGTGGGTATAGAGCTGTGAAACCCCATCCACTCTCTGACAAGGGGTCAGACTGCAGCACCCAAGGGAGCTGTCCAGTCTTGGAGCCTGGAAATATTCAGCTGCACTCTGGTACATGGCTGCAAGCTGATGGGGTTTATGGATTCAGCAGGTATCTTTATAGCTTGAGAAAGCACAAGGAGATTTTAAAGAACAGGAGTAAACAAGGCTTCAAAGCCAGGAATGTGTAAAATACTTTGCAATTAATAAATGACCACACCAATTACAGCCATCTAGTGGGCATATGTATTAAGCAATGAGCTGTCAACCAAGTGGTGTCCTTTGTATTATTGGAAAATGTGTGTCTTTCACGCTCTGATCTGTGTTCCTAATTAAACCAGCCACCACAGGCACCTAGGAACACAATGCTTTACAGAATTAAGGACTGAGCTGCAAAATTGGAATTCTTTGCCAACCCCACTTTAGGTTGAAAGTGTTTGCATCAAGAGCTTTGGCGTATCTCTGCTAATAGTGTAAGCATGGGCTGAAATTGCAACAATCCTTCAGCATTTTAAGTGCAGAAATAAGAAAAAAAAAAAAAGCTCTCCTTCTCCATGAACACTTTGCCTCGAATTTCATCAGCAGGGGATGCATGTATTATTCAATCATACACCTACCACTACTATGAAGTTGCTCTTAATTATACTCCAAGTGGAACCTCTCAGGTAATCAGAATTCAAGGCTAATGCATAGCTATTCCCCCATCAATTTATAATAGACACAATTAATCCAATTTAGGATTTCAAGTTTTAGTGATTATTAAATGCAAACAAGTGTTCATTTTTTTTGGTTGAGGGTGGCCATTTTTTTAAGTTCATGTCTTTTTATGGCTTAGAAATGTATAAAGTAGCAATTGGCACAAAAGCAGTTGGAGTATTAACATTAAGGAATCACGACAGAGCATGAATTTCAGTGTGCTTGGACTAAACCCTGTGGGAATTCAGTTTACCTGTCCTCCCTCTAAACATCTGGGCAGTTCCCTTCAGTTATTGTGTGCCTCTATTGCTCTTATTCTGGTTTTACCTTGGGAACTATTTACAACACAACACTGAAAATAAACTGGCAGGAATGATGCAGTCAGAGATCCTCTGCTACCAACCAGCATCCTGGCATCTCTTTTGTTTCTTGAATTCCTACTAAACATGAAAGATCAAGTGATATGCTTATCAAATTCCTTAAAGTGAGGAACCATATGTCACTCTTAACAGAGAATCAAAGCTTGTAGCTTATGGCAGTATGGTTCCCAGGAGAGAAAAAAAAGGGCAAAGCAAAGGTGTGTTTAGAATCAGAAGAAAAAAATCTAAAAAATCCTCCCATGACTGAGATGGCATTACATCTCTGGAAGGAAGAACTGCAAGAAAATGTATCTCTTTATTTCTTTTCCCTCCTAAGTTTAAAATATATCTGACCTATATAATTTTCATGTTAAGTTTCAGATTTACTGCAGTATGATTATATATTAAACTACATATCAACACAACACATTAATTCAAGGGTTTTTCACATCTTTAGAAACATGGATTAAATCTCCAAAACTGTTTGTGTTTTGTGCTTACCGTATATTTATAGATGGTGCATCTATCAGGACACTTATTTCCTTCCCGTAGGGCCTTAATGTAAAAGCAACCTTTAAAAACACAAAGGGGGAGAAATTAACTCTCTCCCTCCCCAAACCCAGCTTTTATCCCTGGCAAGTAGAAGGAATAGGGAAGAAAGGGAAGACAGAATTCGCAATGATTCTGAGGAATCTCAGCACTCTGTATTTTTAGTCATCTCTGGCTGTCACAACTGTGAAGAAAATCAAGCTGAGCTTCACTAGAGCAACGGCGTGGGCTTGGAACAGCAGAGCAGCCTGAAACAATTGCTCCAAGAAATATAAACTGCTGCACTCCTCACATCCAAGATGCTAACTCAGATGCTCATATGCTAACACTGTTAACTGTTTCATGGCCCATCAGAGCGCAGCAGAAAGCCTACAAAGCTCTGCACAATTTGTGACGAGCGCTTTTGCCTCGGTTTTCAGCGTGCCCAGGAGGCTTTCCAAAGGAGCAGCTAGTGTGGGTTTCCAGTACATATGCTGCTCATGAACCAGGCCCTCCCATCCTCTCCCATGTTTTGCCATGGAACAGTGCTGGGTTGGGTGGAAATGTCATCTGAGTCCTTTCTAGATGCAGAAATAGCTCAGATACATTAACACAGTAATTCAGCCAGAAGATCTGCTCCATGTCAGGGTGTTCTTTGGACCGGTTCTTTGGACTCCTTGGCCCGGCTGTGTTCCTTATTTCAGTGTCCCATGTCCCGAAAAGATGAAATGAGGCTTCTTTCTGCTGTTTCAAAGGTTGTTTATTTTTCGTTCTTATCAAAGTTTCAGAGGCACAGACTGTGCTGTGACCTCCAGGAACACGAGGGCAGAATGGCAATGGCTACCCAAAGCAGGTAGCTTTTATATCTATTATCAACCAGTTAGAAAACTTTACGTACCTTATTTTATTCCCAAAACCAGTGAATATCAACCTTATTGATATGTGTCTTTTACACTGAATTTTATTTACCAATTAACAAGTCACAGGAACTCATGTCAGAGGGAAAAAGGAAGAGAAGGAGAAGAAAGAAGAAGATGAAGAGGAAGAAGCAGCCAACACCCTAGAGTCTCCATGTTGGCTCTATGTAATATATATAGCAAAACCTAAAAACTACAACTACACATTCTGTGGTACACTAAACAGCCATCTCCTCATTTCTTTGGTGTTCTCAGCTCATTCAGAAGTTGGGGCAAATGCTCCCATGAGCTTGGTTCACAGGTTAAGCCTTTTCTGAGGAGTTCTGAGGGTAAAACAAACACCCAGAGGAGCAGGAAAAGTTCCCAGGCTTTTCCTGGACTCCAACACTCCGCATTAAGCATTTGGGTCCAAAGGTGCCATCGGTGACTGTGCTGCTTCCAGTATCCAAAGCATGGACAGGGCCAGTCCACTGTGCAGCTGTGTGACCAGTGACCTCTGCCAGGTGGGTGGCCCTGGTGTACCTTCTGGGTCTCGATAAGGCCAATCTCCTTCCTCCTACCTGGGAAGAGGGTCCACCAGGTGGCACAATGCTGAAGTAACTTCAGAGATTAGAAAAAGAACATGTGCTCTTCAGCCATTATATTCATCACTTCATTTCTTAATTAGGACACATTAATTTGTTCCTTTATTTGTGAAGCTTGCCATTAAACATCCCCAACGTGAGCTACAGAAACCTCACCATCCTACCAGAAATAAGCAAAATACAAGCGTATGAAGTTAAAGAATAAAAACACACACAAAAAAATACAATTAAGCACGCATTTTTAAAGCACTGAAAGTGCTTAATATCCTGAACAAACTACCAAAGGAAGTGGTGAACTCTCCACCATTTGGGGCCTTTGGAGCAGGATTCTACACCTTTCCTGAATTTGTGCCTCAGACAAACACAGGTTTTGGGCTTCATGCAGGGTAACTGAATGAAATTAAATACCCTGTTATGTGCAGGAAGTTCAGTGATTTAATGGTCCCACTTTGCTTTCAGCTTCCTGTATTCAGCTGCTCATAACTAAGGCTTTACTAAGGACCAATGTTGTGTTGAAAAGTCTGTTCTTTTTTACATTTCTGTATGTGTATGTGGGTATCACATCTATAGGAATTTGTCTTCCATGTTGCATTTTGTCACTTAAATCATGCAGCCTTTTCAATGTAAAAGAGAGAACACAAAATGAGAATTATTTTTTATGCCAGCTCCATGGCCTTGGGTTCACCCTGGAGCACACATCCAGTGAGGCACAAGATTAACCATATCTCCTGGAAAAGCACAAGGTACCCTCATTGTAGGGACTCCTTCATGCATCAGATGCTCTGGTTTTAAGCTCCTCTGCTGCAATGAGCCAGAGGCTGAGGGATGAGTCTGGGGACTTCCTTGACTTTTGACCATGATGCTTTACCTCAGTGATGTTTATCCAACGCAAGGAATTACACAGTTCTAAGTTGCAAACTTGACTTTAGGACATGTAGGATCAGCACAGTTGCAGCCATATGGAAAACAGAAATTCAGTCTTCCTGGTCAAAGCTTTTTCAAAAAGCTGGAATGGTAAAATCAGCCATTTGAGTTTTGTTTTAATGTAGGTATGTTTCATCCACACAGTTCTTCCCTCGGACCCTTTTCTGCTGCTTCCAGTCTTTGTCAGCCTTTTTGAATTTCTCAGATCTTCTTGTTGATTTTTGCCCCTGCTACCCAGATGTGATTATTTTCACAGCCATGTTTAAGTCCTTATCTTTTCCCAGTCTTTTGGAAAAACTTGGCCTTTCTTTGCCTGCAGTCAAAACTGCTTTGATCCAAGCTGCCTAACCAGTTGCAGACATTTCCCTTGCATGTTGCTAAATCAATTTAACTTTGTCCCGCTCTGTACCCAATAGATAGACAGACAGACGGACAAACAGAGGTTAGGGCCACAGGTGGCCCATGACAATGAACCTCACAGACTGAAATGAAGCAGAAACAAAAGCAGAGCAGGCATCATATATCTACAGTCTGGGCTTCAGGGGTATTTTCAGGGCATCTATTGATGAAATGGGAGCCAATTTTTTGTGTCTCATTGGAATGATATGGCTGTGATGGCAGAACCCAAACATGACAGAAAGTGATTGTCAGAGAGAGGAGGTAACTTAGAAAAATTACTCTAAATGCTTTATTTGTCATCTGTATTGTTAATAGAGAATACATCTTTTCAAAGAAAAGCCAAGGTGAAATTGAGAAAGTACTAGAAGGGGATAATAGAAATTGAAGGGAATAGGGCTGGAAAAGGATCTCAAAAGCCATTTACAACCACTTTCACAATTTGTGACAAACAGCAGGACAGTGGCCATCTTCAAAACTTTTTCAAGAATGAGACAAAATTCTTCATAGTTCTCTGCTGGGCTTGAATCCTCCTTACCTTTTATCTATGGGGCTGTATGAGGCATGTGAGACTCATCTTGAGTATTGGTCACTCCACCCTCAAAATAATTCAGTTTTGCATGCAAATTTTAAGGAAAATGTGAGACACTTTTAGAGTTTCTGTACTTGCATTTGTAGCTTATGTACCTACATGCATTTCAAATTAGCTCTGTATCTACATACATATTGTTTAATCTAGCCCATCTTTTTCTCAAGTGATTTTCAAAAAAAGCAACTAGAAATGTCCACTTATAACATGTAAGGATGTGGTTTCACAATGCCAGGTGTTGCACCAGCAAAGGAACCTGAAGCAGTTGATGGGATGATCCCACAAGTGCTCTGTCAGCAGGAGGAAAAGCAACACACCACAGCCTGGGGATACAAAAAAATACGCAGTGAGAAGGCAGGAAAATTTTTGAGGCCAAATTCTTTGTAAGGTGAAACTCTTGTGGGGTTTACAAAGTATGGCAAAAATTTGTGCAAACGTGCAATATAACCAAGAAGTAAATTTGGAGAAACACCTTGAGAGCAGAGAGGAGGTCCAGCTTGATATATCTGTATTTTCTAATTCAATTACAAGAAAACATCATACAGTAGGGAAACACAGTCCTATAGACTCTGAGTTATCATCATCATATTTGGCACAGATTTTAATATTATATTCCTATTTAACATAACCAGGAGAAGTTAGGAGTGAGGAATGTAGCAAAATCAAAGAAGAAACTATCTTTAATCAAGGAAGCAGGAAATTGAAGCTTTATGTCTCCTGAACCAAGCCAGCACAGTAGTGGGCACAATTCAGCTTCCTATTTTGGTGTCTCACTGAAGCACTGGAAGAGCTAAGGACAAGCATGCATTTAAGTAAAATCAAAGGCTAACTTCCATGAGTTTCTTCCTTTTGCAACCAATTTCATAATCAAGCAGCTAATCTTGCTAACTCATTGCTTGTTGCTTTAATTTCAAGCCTGTCTAGCTCTTAAAAAAATAATTCAGTAAATCTGACAGTCAAAAAACCCACACTTTTCCAAAAAGATTTCCTCAAAAGTAGTGACATAGTTAAAACCCGCTCAAGGGACTGCAACCCAAAATACAAGCATGAATCCCAGAAAACAGGCTGTGCTTCCCACCATGCTGCAAAGGACAGCGATACTCTAAGACTCTTTCAGCTGGCATGGGTCACCTAAACATGATCAAGAGGCAGGCATTTAAAAGGCAATCCATAGCTGTCAACAAAACTGGTACTAGAGAAACTATCACAAAATCTAAACCACAAATTTTCCTCAATTTGTAGCATGTACTCGTCCAGCCAGGTTGACTCTTATTCTCAAATACATGATAGCTTTTGAGTTATAATTATTTTTAATTGCTGTTTAAAGATATTTACACTCTTAAAAAATCATGATTTTTCAGCATAATTAGCAACTGATTTCCAGAAACTGCGGATGTATTTACCAGCAAGCTGCAGTGATACCAAACAGAAAGCTATTTCTTTCATCCCACACTCATACTGTGTTGGCAATCATGACCAGGACTTGTTTCTGCTGTCTGGAGGAACATTTCTTGACAAGGCATGTCCCAAAATCTGAACTTTGCTTTCTTAGCCTTTATTTTGTGTGGAGAAATTTGTCATTTTAAACTCTACTGCAACCACCATTGCATACCAGCAGCATAAACCTTTCTCAAACACAGCACACACGCATCCTTTTTAACCAGACATGATGCCTTCCATAAAAGGAGCATCCTTCAGAGCTGATCTTGACCAGACTTTGTACCACTTACACAAAGCAGCTGAAGCAAGTCATCAAATAAGACAGGCTCTGAAGAGTGGTGATATAGCCCACCCAGTTAGCTAACCAAGGGTTAAACATTCCCATCTGACTCAACCTTCCAAATGCCTTTTGAAGTTATCATCATTTTGGCTTTTGGCACTTGCAACCAGTAGTGTGGTGCTTAGAGACAGCACCTGTGAAAATTAGTTTTTCCCAAGCAATCCCGATCCCAGCACTGGCCAGATGATGAACTTTGGTCTTTTCCCATTCCAGATACTTCCACCAGGATAAAAGGCAAAGAAATTTAACCTAAGTTCTAGGTGGAAAGGCTGAGAGAATCAGGCTTGTTTAGCCTGGAAAAGAGTGACCTACCTACAACCTTTCAGCACCTGAAGGAAGCCTACAAGAAAGAAACTATTTACAAGAGCATGTAGTGCCAGGACAAGGGGGGATGGTTTTAAACTGAAAGAGAGTAGGTTTAGATTACACATTAGGAAGAAATTATTTACCACGAGGGTGGTGAGGCATTGGCAGAGGTTGCCCAGAGAGGCTGTGGATGCCACATACCTGGAAGTATTCAGTTCCAGGTTGGATGGGGGTCTCAGCAACCTGGTCAAGTGGAAGATGCTCCTGTTCGTGGCAGGGGGATGAAACTAGACGATCTTTAAGGTCCCTTCCAACCCAAATTCAATGATTCTCTTCTGACCTAGGTTGAGTTCAGCCTGTATCCTGTCTGACAGCAAGTGTATGCTTCCAGATCTAGTTTGTAACAGGAGTTTTCCTCTCTGCATTCACTGGTTTACAGCAACACTGACTGCACCTTCCAAAGCAACAACGCTGCCAGGCAGCCCTCCCTCTTTGCTGTTGCCACATGAATCCATATCTTCTTTTTAGCCCCAAAATGGGTGAAATAGCTCTTAAAAGCCCACAAATGCTACTCTGTGTGCCAGGTATGAAACCTGTGGGGTACATCTTGAAGATTTTTTGGGTGAATTTTCACAGAGTCTGTCACACATACACAGGAAGAAAGAAACCCACGAAGCAAGCTTTTCCTGCGTGCTGAGACTCTCTTGACAATCTAACAGCAGGGTGATCTCAATAGGGTTAATCTAAAAAGAGGCCACCTGTCATCAGGAGAAGGGCTGAGAAGGACAGTAAACTCTCTGCTATCAATCTGGTAATACTTCTCTTAAAAAAAAAAAAAAAAACAAAACAAAAACAACAAAAAAAACCCAAGAAACCCACCTGCCATCATCTGGGCATCTTCATGGTGTGTTAAGGCTGCAACATGCTCTCTCAGACAGAGCCTAGAGATGCCAGGCTTGCCTTTGGAAAGCAGCTTACCTTAATAAAGTGGTGTGATTTTCCTTGGTCTTGGCACTCAGAAAGCGTACTGGGCAAGCGGAAAGCCTGTGGGGATGATTCACTGGTGTTTGCATGAGATTTTTCTAATTTCTTTTTTTTTCCTGCCTTTTTTTTTGCCTCTACCAGCTGCTTCATATTCTGCCACTTGCTACAGAAGAAGGCTGTTCCATCTTGATAGGATCCAGTTCAGTGCATAGACATCACAAAACTGGAGCCGCAAACTGGTTTACTTTTCCAGTTTACAGCTTTTGTTCAAAAACCCAGCAGCAAGTCCTGAGGCACAGTGTGCCAGCACTAGAGAATGTGAGTGATGCAGAGGTGATTTCTGGAGCATCTTTTCCATTTATAATTCAACTCCAAAAATATTTTTATGACTTCTCTCTTTTTCTTCTGCTGTGATCCATAAACAGAATAGACTTTTGAGCTGAAAATTGCTGAAAGATTCCTACTCATTTGCATGAAAAACAAAGTTTTGAGCGTTTCTGGCTCAGTGATGTTACTTTTGTATTCATATCATAGTAATTTTTCAAAGCAAAAGGCCTGTTGGAATCAGATACAGGAATTTCTTCAGATTTACATAGGAATAGAAAAAGTAGAAATCCCACTCATTCAGGACCTCCATTGGGAATGAATTTGAAAATAAATTGGGGAAAAAAATCCAGGATATCTATATTATGGTCAGATTGGTAAATATGGACAAATATCTGCAGGCAGTGAAACTGAGGAAGGCTGGTCTCCTATATATCTATGCCTGGCAGATGTACTCTTGGTGCCTTAACAACACTTGAGTTCATGTTGTGGCCCTTATCCCAGGGATATTAACAGCATCTCTCTCATCAATCCACCCTCTGTTATATTAGAACTTGTCAAAAAACAGTCTCCTTGGGACCATTGCTAAATGTGATTGAAATTGCACAAGCCAAAAATCCCAGGGGAAGAGAGTGACAGATAGATGCACAGAGAATATGAGCACAGAAGCCCAGTTTGAAAATGAAAGCAGACTAAAAGCTGGTGTAGTTGCATTCAAAGTGGTATCCTGCTAATTTAAATCTATCAGTGAACATTTCCAAGTGCACCAAAAAGCGCCAAAAGAACAGGTTGTTTGCTTATAAAGGGAACGCCTTAACCATTTAACTATCACTTTTGTCGACTGATGGGGAAATGCAGTGTTACGTGGGCAATCAGACTGGAAGTTCACAAACACTCTCTGCAGATTTGAAATATGCAGGAGCATGAAGGAGTGTAAAAAATGTAAATCAAAGGAACCAGCTTCTATCTGGATTGAATAAATGAAGGATCATTGAAAAATGACAGGGTTTGTGGGAAAACAGTAGTTAGAGAGTATGCTTACACATATGCTTATAAGCTTATATACACTTCTGCTTACAAATAGCGCCAGGAATGTTCCCAAGTACTGCAAATCAGTCCTCTAGACTGCTAACTTGTCAGAGAGTCCCTGACACTACACATGCCAGGCCAAGTACCTTCTTCCAGCCATGGATTAGATGCTAGCATGGATCAAAGGCCAACAGACAGCTTGGTGGCAGCCTCCCAGTTTTCTAAGGTTTAGAAAGAAAACAAGTTTAATAGTCTGGAGACAGCCCAGCATGACAGAGCAGTACTGCTCCAGCTGATTTCACCAGCCAGTGCTGAGGGAGGGATGCCACATGCTCTACACTGAAGTCCAATGCCAGGCCAAAGGCTGCTGATGCTGTGGGGAAACGTGAGTACCACACATCAGTGTCAGCACCACTGCAGAGGATCTCACTGCAGACTTTGTGAGAGATGCTGTGCAGCTTGGAACAGCACCTAGGGAGGGAGAAATGGGAAATAAGTATCCATAGACATTACCCCCCGCCCCCACTCTAGCTTCAATAATCTTTAGAAGAACAGCTCAAGAGAAAAATCAGACATCCCCTTGGTAGCAGACCAAACAACATCAAGCTCATCACGTCCCCCGGAGGCATTCCCAGCTTTGTGCCCTGACGCTCTGCAAGTGCCTCTTAAGCCTAAATTAGGCAGACAGGGCTGCCTAAGAGCCTCAGAACTGGAGAACACCACCATGGAAAGCAGACTCAAGCTGCTGTACATTATTCTTTTTTCTTTCTTCTTTCTTCTTTTTTCTTTTTTTTTAAACTGGCATAATTTTGGAAGATGGGACAGCACAAGCACATCTAGCACTGATGCAAGTAGTATCTCCAAATCTGCTTCCTCACTTCTTTCGCTTCTCCTGTAGGCAAATCCCAAACTCCAGGCTCCTTCTCATACATACCTTCTCATAGGGTATCTTTCTAACCAGAAAGAACTGCAATAACCACGTCATGGAGCCACTTTTGTCACTCCCTGTGCAGACAAGACAATGTGAAGTTCAGAACTGTGTATCTGCCTCATCACTGAGACACCAGCTTTGGCCACCCACCAAGTGAATGTCCCCTTTTGAAAGCGAGAAGATCCTCCCTCTCAGTTTAACAAACTTGTGCTCAGAGATATGAGGGATAAAATTCAGATCGAAATTAAGATGCACAAATTTCAGTGGATACTTGTAGGTGTAGATGATGTGCAGTTCAGTGAGGTGATGGGGCTCAGCCCAAGCAACATGCCTGTCCAAGTACTGACTAAATCTCACTTCCTCTCCTATACAGGTCTTTGTCCTTGAGGTGACTCCAGCCTTCCAGAATCCCTTCTCTCTCTTTCTCCACCTGCCATGACATCATTCCAGCTCCTCTCCTGTGCAGTGCAGGACTATATTCCTGACTGCATCTTCCCTATTATTTGTCCCAATCCAGTCTCTAGCTTCCCGGATATTCTTCCCTGATACTCTTGCGGTATCAGTGCTCCCAGTCTGTGGTCTCTCACCGCCTAATCTAACCTAAAGGTCTCACAGAAGAATGAAACAAATAAAGACTCTTGTTGCCTCTCCAAGACCAGACTTTAGTATGTACTCTGAGTCTCTTTAAAGCCAGAGTGCTCTTAGCTTCCACCCAGGTCACTGTGGCACCTGATGATCACTTCAGCTAGTTCATTTTCCCTTTGTCCCATAGAGACTCCAAGCAAACATAACTTTCTCCCACACCACAAATTCAGCACACAAGCAGTGCTGCTTAACAAAACCACGACAAAACCAAACCAAACCAAGCCTAAACAAGCCCAACAAAGACCTAGGAGGGGATTAATAAAAATGGTCCAGGCAAATTGGATCAACATGTCACATGAAATGTCACCTGTGAAAATTTTAAAAACACATGTTCTGGTATCTAAAGGGGCATGACGGGGGATGGGTGCACACACCAAGCTTGTATTGACTGCTGGTTGCTGTTGACTGCTCTGGCTGAAACATGTTCATGGGTACACTTGCTGTTCACCTCCACCTCCACTCTCTCTTGTAATCTCAGTAGATTACTTCCTTCTGCTGCACTGCAAGAGGACAGGAGATTACTTGCTACAAGCCAAAATGCCTTCACATTTCTCAGCATTACCACTTCTACCAATTGGAAAATCTCTTTTTGTTATCCTATTTCATTGCCAGTCCAAGGTTTCCTCACTAGGCCTGAATGGGACATATTAATAATCACTGCCTTCCCCATCCAATAATCCTTCTTGTACGAGCATTTATTTTCAGTCTTTGCCCTCAATGGGGTGAAGCTTCACAGACATTAAGTCATCTGGACATTATAGGTAATATCCAGAGAAAAGCATAAGACACACATTGATAAAAACACTGTCACTTGTTTTTTTTTAATTGAGTGATGAAGCTATCAGGAACGAAAGGAAGGACTCCCAGCATCACTTTTATGTTAAAAAGGTAACTAGCACAGTACGTGAGGGGAGCATGATAAGCAGGGACTATGTAAGGAAGTGCTTGAGTGGTGATGGGAAAGTCTTAATCCTTTGCTGAAGGCATTTAAACTGAAGGACTAAATTGCTTCCATGTTAATTTTGCTGTTACCCTGTAATATCTCTGAGTGCTCTTTGGTGAAGCTCTAATACCTTTGCAAAAGTTAATGTTTTATATCCGATTAACTCAAATGGGTAAGATACGTTATGATGATGGCATGTATTTAAGAAAGACAGGGAAATTAATGGTATGGGCATAACTCCCCTTACCGTTTCAGAAGGAAAACCTGTGAGACAAGGACTCTCCTGTTCTAATGTCGGCTCAGGTACAGGAAGCCCTCAGCCATCCACTTAAGCTCCGTTCTCAGTTTCCCAAATGATATAGGAAGGGAATATTTATCCTTGAGAGATTATAACTAAATCTCATATTTTGAAGATAAAAATCTTAACGTGAGTGCTGTATACTATTAGATGTACAAAAGCAATGTCAGGAGAAATACTTAATTTTTGAAACAGAATTTTGATCAAATGTTATGTACTGTGTAAACCAAGCAAGCTAGAAATTTTTCTTTACTCACAATATTGAATGCTATGTGGATTCTTTGAAAATACTGCCTGCATTGATTTTTTAAAATATTTTTGCTGTTTGCATCTCTTTCAGACAGTCCTTCCCTTCCCAAGACCATGGACTTCATAGCTTCTGTAGCTATACTTCACTCTGTCTTTCGAACTATGATTCTGTGAAAGGAAATGGCAATCCCTTATCACTCTTTATTTTAATGATGATTTTTCTTCATTCCTAGAGGAATAATTTTTTGTGATCTACAAAAGCCAAATTAAAAGAAAAACACAGAAAATTATTTCAAGTGATGAGGAGTAAAAAATAACAAATGACTAAAACGACAAAAGTGTTCAAGTAGGCACTTTTTCATACATTAAATCTCACTGCAGAAACATGCTTGGATTAATTCAGGGGATACTGGAATCTCCCATCCCTCTCAAATTGCAGCAGGTGATGCTTGGTAAGGAACTCTTCCATGCTAGACTAGAAATGCTATGTTTTTCTAGCTTTCTAAAAGCAATGTGCAACAGAAATCCAAACTCCTTGGACTTACTGATTTCCAGGAAGGACAGAAAGGCCCTGTTCTGGTCTAATTCTTCTAAAGCAAAATCTGATTTTCTATATTTCTTAGACATGCCTGACTTGATGAGGAGTCATTCTTCCTCTGTGATATAACTGCAGTTTATCTATAGAGCCAGTGCTATTAAACACCTACTGCATTTTACTCCAGAGGTGGCTTCACGTGTGTGGTGAAGAGGATGATCCCCATCTACAGCTCATAAAGAGTTTTATATAAATGTACATTACCCATGTAATGGCAACAGCCAACAGTTTTTATTAGGCAATATAAAAATATATTAGGGATATAAACTGCAATGCCTCAGGACAGAAGCCAGTCAATGGCTCTCTGGAGTTAACCAGAAGAAACTTTCTGTTTGCAAGTTATTCCCTCATCATCTGTTTCTTGCGTCTGCAACACATCAGGAGACAGCCACGCTCAGAGCCAGCTTGTTGAATCCTGATGGGGTCTGGTTGGGTCCAGTCTAGCAAGAGTTCCCCAGCCCTTGTCACAACACATAATTGAAGTGTGGCACTTCACTTTATCAAATGATTGATCTCCAGTGAAGACCAATCCAGGAATTCTCACATGAAAATCATGCTTGATAAAACAAATATAGAGAATTTTTTTCAACTTTTTATTAGTTTAGTTCAAGACATTTCCTTGCTGTATTCAAGCCCTTCAAGTAGCAGATGAAATGACAATAAGCTCCTGCATTTCAGATGGTGAAGAGGACCTAACAGTATGATGAATCCTGCAGTACAGAGAGACATGGCCTCAGCTTTTGTCTTGGGATTCCAGTAAAATCTGTTCGGATTTCTTTATAATTCAACACTGCATTGCCAATATTTAGGATGCACACAACCCTACAAATAGTCTCCAGCTTTCTGAACCACCTGCTGACCCCTCCTCTTGAAGGCCAGGCCTCAAGTGCCTCAAATGCTCCTCTTGGATTTTTCTTTGTTTTCGCCTTTTAACATACTTCTCACAGAAGCATCATTCCCAAGGCAGCCCAACATGTGTCCCTCAAGCTCATTTCTTTCTCATTTTCCTCAGATCTCTCCTAATGTCTTAATTCTCCTCTCCTCTCCTCTCCTCTCCTCTCCTCTCCTCTCCTCTCCCTCTCCTCTCCCTCTCCTCTCCGAACCTCTCCGAACCGAACCTCTCCGAACCGAACCTCTCCGAACCAAACCTCTCCTCTCCTCTCCTCTCTGAACCTCTCCGAACCTCTCCTCTCCTCTCCGAACCTCTCCGAACCTCTCCGAACCTCTCCGAACCTCTCCGAACCTCTCCTCTCCTCTCCGAACCTCTCCTCTCCGAACCTCTCCGAACCTCTCCGAACCTCTCCGAACCTCTCCGAACCTCTCCCTTCTCTCGTCCCAAGACTGATGTTAACTTTGTCATGCTGCTTCTCCCTGTAGTGTGTAGTTAATCCCAGCAGCTAATTGACATGCATGAAATAAGAGTGGCTTGACAACCTTGTTGTGTGAATGTCACACACCCTAATGTCTCCAGAAGCCTTGTGGAATATATGAAGCAACTTCAGAGTGGAACGAAGATATTAAAAAGGCTTCAAATTTTGCTACTAGAAAGATGATTTTTCTTTGCATTAAAGACATTCTTTAATTGAGATTACTGAGTTATTTTGTAAGGTAGCCTCCTAAATATAGCAAAGAAGCTCATGCTGCTTTCAGGATATGTCTTTCCCACAGGTCGCTACCTCTTCCATGAGACAGAAATAGCTATAATCTCATCTAACAACCTGCTCGGGTTGAAACATCTTTCTGTCTGAAAAGAGGCTGGCGAGGGAAGAGGATGGGATCTCTTTTGGGTGGGATAAGAGTCTTGGTGTGTGTTGTCCTTTTAGGGGTGGCTGGGTGAAGCATATTTGGATGGAGGGAAAGGGAAGAGCATCTGTTTTGTGTAGTTTTTGATGCAGTCTCTTGTACCATTGCATTTAATAAAGGTTTGGCCAGGTTGGTCTCACTGAGGGTCACAGCCATTTCACCACTGAGGATTGAAAGCAAAGTGACGTCAGTCAAGGGCCCTATTTGCAGTAAGTGCAAATCACGAAAGTCAAACACACTGAGGGTTTCCCCATTTCACATCTCAATGAAATGCTCCCTTCTGCTTTCTGTGTTTGCATACTGGTTTGCTGAGACAAAGCTTTGTTCAGTCACACTGTGCCTTACTGCCTCTGACAGGCAGTCTGCTCCCAAAACTTCTGAATCCCTGTTTAGAAGGATAGGGATCTATAAGATATTAAATTCCTGTAAGAGTTATAAAAATATGTTGCAAGAAAGGAGAATAAGATTGAAAGGGACTTACTAGATACCAAAGAATTCATTCTACAAAGAGATACCATCACTTCTCTAAAGTGGAAAAGATCTCAATTTGCATCTTAATAGAAGCCAGAGAATCCATTTCTGCCCTTGTGGCCCCGGGGTACGAGTTGCAACTATGATTCAGTTTCCCAGATGGAAGGAAGTGATAGAGCTTCCCAATTTTCAGCGGGTATTAAACAGCCAACAATTAACCAGGTCCCTTTCTAGCTGTTGCAAACTGCCCTCCAAAACTTGCATCATCTGTAGCTAGGCACTATTAAACATCTTCAACCCTTGAACTTCCTTTGGATCTTCCCTTAACTCCCAGAGAGTAATTAGTCTTCTGGGTGTGTGATGAGTAGCAACCTCTGCAGCTACTCAGAAAACTCTCCAGAAAACTGTGAAAATGGTACCAGTAAATACCAGAATCCTTCCCAAGGTGGGTCACCTGACTTCCCAGGTCTGGTGGGGACTTTGAGGAGCTGTGAGGCAGCAGCATGCAGTAGGCAGCAGTACTTAAAACAGTGACACCCCAAGATGATGATGCTATATTTGTCTTGATTGACTTTTATCACATTTTATCCTTTCATTTCCAATGTTCTTTAGTCTTTAATGGTCTCTACTTTCCTCTTTGTGTCCTATGATACAGCTGACTATTCTTACCTGTCTTTACTGAAGTCATCCAACACTGGCATTTTGGATGTGCTTATTTGACCAGACACTATCTGGTTTTTCCCCCTCTCTTTTTTATCATCTCTTTTCTCCTTGCTTTCCATCATTTCTGTTTGTTATCTCACTGAGTGCAAGCACCGGGGATTGTGGTTTGGGAATGATTCAGCTGGAAGCAGAGGGCAGAGGGCAGCATGCAAAGTCAGCACTGGAATTACAAAATGCACCTGACAACCTGTCATTAATGCGGCCACCGAAAGAGGGAGAGTAACAATGCAATCAAACAGGACTCAAATTCACATCTCATACCCTGCTCATTACCAAGAAGGCTTTTAGGAATGACAAGTTTTTAATCCTGTAACTCTATTATGAGCTGATGCCAACAGCAGAAACAGGAGCTGTGATACAAGTTAAGCTAGGATTGCTTGGCACGGCAACTGAAAGCCATCTCACCTGATGTGAGATGACAGCTATGGCATGCAACCACAGATAAACTGGCATTTGTAAATATTACTTTCTAGATTTTTTTTTTTAAAAAGCAGGTACCATGAAAGCATACAACAGCAAAAGAACCTGTGAACCCAAATAAACATGATCATTACCTCCTGCTGAACTGTTGTGCACAGCCAAGCAATTCCTTCTGCTCACTTAAAACTAAGGGTTTCCTAAGTCTGTGTTATACTTCCTCTTTATTTTCAGCAGCTCAGTGTACAGCTGGTAAAATTTTTCCTCTGGTTAGAAGCTTGACTTATAAAGTCTCTAGTCCTAAAACAGGAAATGACTATTTCATCCCCACAAATTTAGGAGGATTTTTTTTTCGCTTTTATGTTCCACAAAATCTGTTTTTATTTCCTATAAAGGGTCCAGTCCAACTGCCATCGAAATCTGTAGAAATTCCCCCGAGACAGGAAAGGCTTGGCTCATGCCCTAAGGCAGTGCTACAGAAACAGATGACACCTAATGAAATCATGTGTGCAAAGAATCAGGGAATCCCATACTAAATCGCCACCCCACAAACAGCCATGCCTAAGCTTAAATGTGCATTAAAATTGAAGTCAAAAAGCCACTCATGTCTATCAAGTTAAGCACATGTTTAAATGTTTACTGGAGTCAGTTCTTTGTACAATGAACAGTGAAAGCTGTACAAAGCTATTGTGGGTAAGATCAGTCCTTCCCTCATGCTGCATAATATCCTGATCCTTACAGCTTTCTACTGTCTGGTTGCAGAATCTTTCACAATTTTTATAAAATCAAGTTGCTTCCATTTAATTATTTCTCTTGCATTAAATAACGTAACATACTTCTGATGATGCACATTTTCACTGACCTCAGAGTGCTCCAAGGAAAAAGCTCAGAAATATTTATTGTACCTGTTAATAAAATAAAAGGACATTAGTCAAAGTCAGACATCTAGAAGGTAAATCACTGTAAAATACAAAACAACGTATATGTTTATTTGTCAAAAAAAAGAAGACAGACAAAAAGTGTTTCTGGGTTTATATCATAGACAGAAAACTGAGGCACAGAGACAACCCATGATTTCTCTAAAAGCTCACAAGATACAAGTAGTAAAATGGGGAATCAAACTGCAATTTGACTGGTAAACTTGCAAAGATAGATCTTTTCTTATCTTATGATCTCCAGTGACTCTGTACTTAATTTTTCAAAATGGGAAATCAAACTCAAGGAGGTTAAGGTAAAGGTCAAGAGCTACCTAGAAACTCACTAGCAGAACTGAGACAAATGGAAACTTCTGGCTCCACAGAGCACTTCCTTCCTCTCTCAGATCTGTTTCAATGGAATAAAATAAAAAAAGCCACAAAACCTGCTCTCAATTTTCTGTGAGCAGGATTCGATACGTTAGATCAAGCCATCAAATGCGCTATTTCCCTGACTGAGGGTAAGCGTTCCAGCATCACCTCCTGTGATTTGCCTTCAGCTCACTGATGACATTGCAACCCTCTTTGACTGGCAGGTCTGTTCCCTGGGAAGGGAATCTTGATGCACTCCTCTTTGAGACAGCACTAAGCACAGCTGGGCTTGAATGAGACTGGGTTATGGCTGGGATGAGCAAAGTAGAGCAGAGAGAAAAGCAAACTTTATTTAAGTTAAACAGTCAGAGCTGACCTAGTCCTTCACAAATAGGCTCTCCAAAAAAGTGATCACAGCACCAAGCCTGACAGGAATTTAAGAGGGGTTTGGACAATGCTCTCAGGCACATGGTGTGATTCTTAGGGTTGTCCTGTGTATGGCCAGGAGTGGAGTCAATGATCTCTGTGGGTCCTTTCCAACTCAGGGTATGATTCTGCTATTGCTGTATCCTTCAAATGGAAAAAATCAGACACACCAGATTGAAAGTTTCCCTTCTACATGGGATGATCTCACTCAGCGAGTTTAAGTCAAACCTCTGACATTCAGCTGCTAGAAATGCTAATAACTTTGTGCTGCAAGGCATAATCCAGCATAATACAAGGCAATACTTCAATATGCACTGTCAAAATGGATCTTTTGATGTGTGATCCCATTGCAGCCTCTAAAAGAGATGGAGATATCTGGCAAAACCCTGATCCAGTTTTTCCTGCATTAACAAATCCTTCTGGTTGAATGGCACCGTAAGCTAGTGATAAGCTTTGTGCTGCACCTATCCCATTAATTATTCCTGCAAACCCTCTGCTGCTGACCCTCCTGCAGAGCAGCACCAAGCAATGCCCTTGAATAACATTTGTGTAGGAATGTTGCTTCTTGAGGAAACGTGAAGAATGGCCTTGCAGCAAATTTATGGTGTCGTCACCATCAAGCTGTCTTGTGCTGCCACATCATGTTTCTAGAGAAGTCTATGAGCACTGTCACTACTTGTTAACTTTCTTAACACTGCGCTAGTGCTACTCACTGTCAGGAAAAATGAAAAGAGACGAAAAAGCTGCAAGAAATTTGCAGTGAAGTCCTTGGTATGACCAGGAGGCTGCCTCTCTAAAGGGAATCAGATAGTCAGTGAGAAACCCACCTATGGGATATTGGACTGTGATTCGATCACATCAGTCTTGAAGCACTTCTGAATCAGGAGATTTTCTCTGTAAGATAAAGGAAAGTCTCCGAGCAGGAGATACCATAGTATCTTGTTCATAACGGTGGACATGAAACTCACGGAATTTGCAAAAGGTGACTAACGATTTTTGTATAATTTGGATGACGTTTCAAGTAATTGTTTTTATTATTTTAAACCTCAGTTTAGTGAAGTACTTAAACACTGTTTGTAAGTCTAACCACCTGGTATTAAAGCACAATCTTAACCAATACTTTAAAGAAATGACAACTAGAACACTGATCTGTAAAAAACAGTCTCACAAAAAGTAACTTCAGAGTGTTGTACTTTTCACCCTTCAAAAAAGGAAAAAAAAAAAGACAAAAGCCTTGTCAACACATATAAGCAATAACGGAGTCTTACTATGTAATCACATTCAAAGTTCAAAACTCAGGCAAATATATGAAATATTTTTGCTACGTGCTCATGCCTCATTCTTCCACTGCTATCTGCTATCCAGACCTTTTATTGGTAGCAAGCCCACAAAGGCAATTGTAGCCCATTGAATGCCTCTTCCTTCGCTGGTGGCCCGTGGCTCTCAAACAGAAAGCAATTGCATGAAAACAAGCAACCTCTCACACTGAAAATCACTGGTAGTAGACTGAATCAACTTAGATTATGGATTAAGGAGCCAGTGAATTATGACTGATTACCTTTTCAAAGTAACTCACACAGCAGCCCTGGGGGACAGATTGTATTAAAACATTTCCAATATGCAAATAGTTTGATACTTTGAAAAATAGCACTGTTGCTAACATTTGGCCTGGTGATGGGAAAAGTGTATTAATTTGACCAAGCAACTGTCTCTAAAACAGCATATAAATAACCCTTTGCATTAATTCAAAGTGAAATGTCAGTGTTTCATAATTTATGATATTACGCTGAGATTCAGCTTCAATAGCTCACTACTGGTTCAGTTAACATCAGGTCTAAAACTTGCCTTACTGTCTCCTGAATCTTGAATCTTTGGGAAAACCTTTCCTTTCTTCTTGGATTTATATTTATTTTTACTAGCTGAATTATTTATGGGAATTTCAATGCCATTTACTGAGTTAAGAGAATGTGAAATACTCTGTTGTCGCAGTGGTTTATTCGCATCTTCTTGAATCTGATTGTCCTGGCAGGAAAATGAGGAAAAATTCCTGCTACTCAGGATATGAGAATCTAAAAGCTGTTTCCTGGTCTCTATCTGTAGAGCATGAAGGCATTATTAATCAGACATAGAATCATAGAATCATAAAATTGTCAGAGTTGGAAGAGACCTTTAAGATCATCAAGTTCAACGGTCAACCCAGCACTACCAGTGTAACTGTATCACTAAACTACCACCCAGTGCCAGATCCAGATGCCTTTTAAACACCTCCAGGGATGGTGACTCCACCACCTCCCTGGGCACCCTATCAGTAAAAATTCTTTTTCTAATATCTAATCTGAATCTCCTGTGTTTCAGCTTAAGATCATTTGCTCTAGTCCTCTCATGATAAAAGAGACCAGGTGCCTCCTCACCACAACCTCCTTTCAGGTAGTTGTAGAGAGCAAGGGGGTCCCCACTGAGCATCCAGCTCTCAAGACTAATCATGGCACCACCTTTCCAGTATCACATCATAGAATGCTTTAGCTTGGAAAGGACCTTTAAAGATCATCTAGTTCCAATGCCACTGCCATGAGTACCTCCCACCAGAACAGGTTGCTGAGAGCCTCATCCAGCCTGTCCTTGAAGACTTTCAGGGACATCCACAACTTCTCTGGGCAACTGTGCCAGTGCCTCATTGCCCTCAGAGTAAAGAACTTCTTCCTTGTATCTAACCTAAATCTGCCCTCTTTCCAGTTAAAGGCATTACCCCATATCACTACATGCCCTTGTAAAAAGTCCTTCTTCAGCTTTCCTGCAGACCCTTTTAGTACTAAAAGGCTGCTGTAAGCTTTCCCCAGAGCCTTCTCTTCTCTGGGCAGAGCAATCCCAGCTCCAGCCCTCTGATTGCCTTGGTGTCCCTTCTCTGGACTCACTACAATAGGTCCATGTTGTTCTTTCTTTGGGGGGGCATCGGAGCTGGATGAGTTACTACACTGTGGAGGGTGGTAGCCCCATAATGCAGGGAACAGCCACGCCCCTGAGGAGGGAAGAGACCCAGGAAAGCAGGGTCTGGAACTTTCCTCCAGGAGACTTCCTCCCTTTGACTCTAAAACCCCTTGTGCTCACAGGGAGCAAGTGGAACACTTTCCCAGCAGACTTTGCTATTATGTAAAATTTTTGTATCCCATTGGCCCTACCCCCTTTCTCCACCCTTACTCCACCCCCAACTTCTCCTATATAAACCCACGTGCTGTCTGACTTCCCTGAGTCTGCTCCCTGACGCCCTTCATTGCAGGACTTAATAAAGACGTCCGTGGAACCCACATAGAAAAGAGTCCATCCCTTCCTTCCTAAGCTCTTCACCTTTAAAGATCTGCTGTAAAATAGCAAATTATTCTGAGGTGTGAAGGTAGGAGCTCCTGGCCATCCCTGTCTTGCTGCCTCGTTTGGGGCATCTTATTCAACCTGCTCTGAATCATCTTGCACAGTAGTTTAGATTTTACTGGACCTAACAGATACACAACTATAAAATGCTGACATGGGAGGCAATACGATTCTTTCTGCCCTAGTTATTCCTTAAGCATAATTTGAGAACTGCTCACCTCCTTGAGAGAAAAAAAAAAAAAAAGATAATGAGATTGTTATAGATGAACAAAAATGTTATATACATGCAAAATGGTCTTGTTAATCAACAGAGCTCACTCCCTGCTGGAGGAAGCTCCAGAAGAACAACAGAAATCATTACCATGCTGGTAGGATTGATTAATTAGGAAAACAGCTTCTACTAATACTCATTAGCATTTATACATTGTAAAATCCACTAAATATATGTGTAAATAACTTCCCTAAAGTGACAAGTAAGGGTGCCTGAAGGGTGCCACATGATGTTACTCTTGTTTTCTGCCTGTGTGGGTTTTGCATCGCAAGAAACACTCCTGCACTGACTAACAGGGAGCTGGAATAGGAAGAGAACACATGGAAGGCACGTTCTGAGACATGAGAGAGGTTTGTCATAAGAGCAAATGAAAGCTGTATGCCAGGGCACATTTTAATGGGGTTAAACAGGGGCTGGTGGAATATGGGATTAAATCCAGGGTGCTTGTACAGGGCAAAGTGTAGGTACGGACAACACAGCCCCTTTAGAGCCTCAGGAAGGGTACTGTGAGGGGCAGTATCATCTCCCCCTCCCAGGACTAAGATTTAGACACCCGCTGGTTCCACTCGAGGAATGGGGTAGCAAAAGCAGACACAGAAAACATCTGTGTTGGCCCAGATGCTATCTGTTAGTGCCTTTTGTTCCACAGAATGAATTTCTGGGTAGAGAACTTTCAAATAATGCGGTTTAAATTTAGAAAGTGACCATTCAGTTATCAGGGCAGTTGAAAATTATAATGAAATGGAGCCCAATAACTCCAAAATACTGGTCAAAAGATGATCATCTGGGTAATGTGTGTTTTCTGGAGTTCATGTGCAATTATCAAGCACTATTTTTAGTCTGGGTTTCAGGAGAGTTCTGTTTAGTTCTTGGCTCTGCCACAGACTTCCTGCATGACCTTGGGCAAATCGGTTTCTTTCTCAGTGCCATCTGCAGCATAATACACTTTCCTCCCACTCTAAATTTGTCTTGTTGATGCAGATTATGGATCTTTTCGAATAGGACATCTCCTTGCTGTGTTCATTTAGTCAGTGGCACAGTGAGGCTCTGAACTTGTGACTTCCAAATCGCTTTTTAATGCACCAAGACCACCTTCCATGACCAGTGCAACCAGGTGGTGGGTATAAAATCATTAGCTGTATTGGAGATTTTAGACAAAGCTGGGTTTTGTTACATGCCTCCATTGTAGAACTTTTAATTTCATCTGCTAAATTTTACAAGCAGTTTTTGTATTTATTTTCCTTCTCCTTTTTCACAGTGCAGACCATGCCCTCCTGCTTTGTGGTTATTGTCCTAGTCCCTGCGATTAGTGTAGGGCTGCTGGTTGGTTTTGTTTACTTACTTGTTTTTTCACCTTCACACTAAAATACAGCAGCAAATTGCCTGGGGCACAAGTGTTTTATGGAACCAGTGATGGGTGCTATGCTGCCAGTTCTCACAGGGACCTTCTTACCTGTACTTGGGTTTAGCAGTTGTGACCTGCAGCCAAGTGGGAGGCATGGACAAAGTGAGAGAACAGCAGACTAGAAAACAAACAAAAGTAGCAGCATTTCAAAGCTCTTGCAGAGAAGAGAGTAGCTGAAGGTAGACGTTGTTAAAAAAAAAAAAAAAAACAAAAGGAAAAAAGATATTAAAGTAATCTCTTTCTCGCTTGAATGACATACGTGATGAGGCAGGGGCCTGGGCTCTACCGCTAGTGAAGGAAACAAACTGAACAGATGATCAAACAGGTGCCTCATCACAACATCCTATTAAAATAGGCAGAGTGAGAACTTGGATACCAACTCACAAGCGCACAAGGCGGTAAATATATTTTCTCCCTACTAAAGCCAAAGGGACGAGCTCTTTGGACAGGTGTAGCTTTCGCAGCAGTGTCACAGACTCTCACAGACCTCTGGCTCAGCCGCCCAGCTGCGCTCTCAGGCAGGCTGCGGTGGGGCTGCCACCCCGGAGCGTGTCCCCGTGCTCAGCCAGCGGCTAGCGGGAAGGTCCCGGGCTGGCGCTGCTCTGCGCGGGGAGCTGGCTCCCGCCGCCCGCCCAGCGCTGCTCCCGGCAGGGCTCGGCTGAAGCCGCGCCGGACAGGGACGGGGCGGCAGCCGGTGAGCGCAGAGGGGACCCTGCGGGCAGGGGGGAACACCGGGCGGCGCGGCACGCTGCCCCGAGCGGATAACCTTGGGCAAGTTCCCTGGAGGACGAACGTTCCACGAGCCCCTCCTCGACCTCGCCCGGGCTGGGTCCGGGCGGTGGGACCCCGCGGCGGGCGGGGCCAGGGCCGGGGCGGCGGCGGCGGCGCGGTCCCTCCCCGCGGGCAGGAGGCGGGCGCGGGCCGCGCTCCCGGCAGGCTGCGCTGGGCTGCGCTGAGCTCGGCGCGGCGCCGGGCGGGGAGCGTCCTGCTGCCCTCCTTCCTCGCCTCTCGCCGCAGCCCGGAGGCGCCCAAGGCGGCATGGAGACCCAGCGCGGGAGGCGGTGGGGCAGCGCCCGGAGCTGAGCCGGCCGGTGCGTACCCGCCTGGGGCTCGGGGAGGGGCGCGGAGGCGACGGCGGAGAAACTTTGCACCGGGCAAACTCGGCGGTGCGCGGGGGCTCTGGGGGCTGCGGCCTCGGCTCGGGGAAACTTCTGCCGCGGCACCGTCCCTGCGCTGTGCCCGTGTCCCGCTGCCATCCCCGCAGCGCTCCCTGACAGCGGCCGGTCGCGCTCGTGCTCTGCCCTGCAAGGTGCAGCACTGGGCGGCTGCCCCGGGTGCGCTCCCCGCTTCGCAACGGGGTTTGGTTCGCCAGCAGGCAAGAGCTGGGTTTTCATGTTTCAAAAATTTCCTCGCTGCCTTTTAAGTGCTTTTATTTTGCAGGTTTTTGTTGGTGGCGGTTTTTTTGGGTTTTGAGGGGTTTTTTTTTGTTTTTTTTTTTAAACTTGTGGCAGCGAGGGCGAGGGGGTGTGCGTGTCTGTCGCTGCTCTTCAGCTGCAGTTGCTCTTGGCTGAGCCAGGGGACTGGCTGCAGCTGCTTGGGCTGGGGAGAGACGGGTGTTACCGGAGGACCTGCTTGTTCGTATTTCTCTCTGTCTGTCTGTCTGTCTGTCCATCTAGTTTTTCCTCCATGTTTTCAGGAGGGAGGGCTCGCCTTGCCCTCCCCGTTGGCAGGCTCCGGCGGCGGGATGCTGGCTGGAGCTGGGAGAGCGCTCGGTCCGGGACAGTGGGGGCGGCAGCGGCGGGCTCCCCATCCCCATCCCCTGCGCCCTGCCGGGGGCTGCCCTCTGCGCCCCCCGAGACTCGGAACGTGTGTGTGTGTGTGCAAGGGCTGGGGCATGCCTGAGGTGTTCACCCCTGGGAAGGGAACCTGCTCCGGCTGGCGGTGGGTTAAACGTGGCTCTCCCAGCTCTAACTTCTGCTATTAAAGGAAGTAATCCAGCTTCTCCTGCCCGCTTTTTGAATCCCACTGGATTATTTGCGGGAGGAAAAGAGAGCCGCACTGCCCCAAGGAATGCATCAGTGGGTGTCTTTTACCTTTTAAATTTTTTTTTTTTT